>JBBPUG010000032.1:0-83704 GCA_038094535.1 Tubosaeta aff. alveolata
CTGTAGAGCTGGGCTTGCAAGGCACTCATTCGTACTTTGATGACCTTTTCGACCTTGTCAGGCAACTCGCTCTCGACATCCTTCTTTAGTCGCCTCAAAAGGAACGGACGGAGCACCTTGTGTAGTCGACGAATGATCAGAAGCGCTTCTTCTTCGTTCAATTCGATCTTGTCTCCCGTGCCAGAGTTGGCGAATGGCGTATTGAACCATTCATCAAATGACTTCACCGAGTTAAAGATCTTGGGGAGAACAAAGTTGAGGAGAGACCACAGCTCGGGAAGGTTGTTTTGGAGAGGTGTACCCGTGAGAATGAGGCGGAAACGGGAGTGATAGTATTGGGTGAGCGTTTGTGCTAGCTTACTCTGCGTGTTCTTCATCCGGTGACCCTCGTCTAGGGTGGACCGTCAGCAGCAATCCAATCCGGCGTTTGTCAACGTGTCTCACCGATAATCATATGGACCCACTTTATCTTGGAGAGGACCGGTCGATCTTTGATGATGTATTCATAAGTTGTCAACAGAACCTGGAATTGTCCTGTGCGCAACTCCATTTGTAAGTTCCGACGCTGAGTAGGATTGCCTTTGTATGAAATTGCTTTGATTGTCGGGGCCCATTTGGCAAATTCGCCGGCCCAGTTTGTCATAGTACTGAGTGGAACGATCACGAGGTAAGGTCCACGTTGTCTTTTCACCTCGATAAGGAACGTGACAAGAGAGATCGTCTGAATCGTCTTTCCAAGACCCTGGAACGGGGTTGAGCATGCGTAAAAATGGCGGGAGTGAAGAGCCCACCATCTCGTCTGCAAGGATCCCATTGAGTTTGTTGTTGTATAAGCTGACCATCCACTGCAGTCCCTTGAGTTGGTAATCTTTGAGGGTACCACCGACGAGGAGGGAAGGTTGTTTGGTGACCCTCTCGGATATCCGGTGGGCGACGGCGTAATAATCCACCTTGCTCCTCTCTTCCGGTGCTTCTTCCAGTACCTGGGCACCGAACGTTGCCTCGTTCGTCGGGCCATCTTCTGATTCGAACTCCAAACCACCATGCTCATTCTGTTGTGCCATGACAGCCTGCGCAAGGGAATCAAGATATGCGTCCGTTTGTCGAAGAAGATGTGTGATACGTGTATCCTTGGCGGTATCAATGAGTTTCATATACGCTTCTTCATCATCGGCTTTGAGGGCTTTCAAACGCTCCTTGGAGATACGCTCAATACGCTTCTGCTCCTCCTTCTCGGTAAACGCGTGGAAGCTGACGACAGCCCTCCCAAGCCGCACGACACGATCCTGCGCCTGCCGACAAGCTGAGATTACCTCTCTACCATGAGTGCAGATAACGCCAAGCTGCTCGACGTGTTTGTGCTTTGCTCGGCGCTCGCGGTCTACGCGCTGTCTACGTTCGGCTTGCTCTGTCATGCGTGCATCACGGAGGGTGGGTTTGCGGACGCGCCGGAAGTCTGCACGATTTAGTGGTAAAAGGGTACCTTGGATGAGACGCTCAGCAACATGCGCACGCATGGAGCGCTGCTTCTCGAGAAGACGTAGAGACTTGAGCTCAATCATAGCACGGAGCTTTCCATGCGCATTTGGAGCCGGGTGGCTGGAAGGAAGGCCATTTTGTGTATCGAGGGTGCCGATCTGCAGTGCGGTCGTTTGCTGGCCGGTAAGCGTGCCAAGAATATCGTCTGCAAGACTGTCGAAACCACCGTCACCCATCATGGCGTCCATCCCTTCGAGTTCACGGATGCGCTGTGTGACGCGTGCTTCAATGAAGCGATCTCTTTCATTGACAATCTGGTGTACGTCGAGGCCAGGCGGCATAAACGAGGGAATAAGTAAGCGTTGAAGACGAGTCGCAAACATGGTTGGATCGACATCTGCTGGACGGTTAAGATGTGTGAAAGGAAGGCGAAATGCATTATAAGGATAAATGCTCGAGTTTGCGTCGTCGTCCGGGAAGGGACCCTTTGGCAAATCGGAAGGGGAGACATCGACGACAGTCTCTTGCGATTGGGCGGGCGGTTCGGTGGGCGGAACCTGGGTGGATGGAACGGGAAGCGTAGCAGAAAGAGACGCTGGAACGACGCCCTTCTGCATCTTTACGGCGGCATCGATGATTCTGGGGCCAACGTCAGCGGGAGTGAGCGCCTTGTTGAGGTCAGCAGCGACAGAATTATGTGGCCTGATAGCCTGTTGTAGATGGTCTGGGAGGGGAGTGCCCCGCGAGATGTATTTAAAGGCCAAGATTTGGGCGCGAAGAGCATTCATCTGATCTGCTGTGAAGGAAACTGGACTGGTGGGTGGGATCGGGGCGGCGGGGACTGGGCCAGCGGTAACGGAGGGAGGTACAGTCTGGGGTGCAGCGGGGGGCGGGATGGCTGTCGCGGAAGTGTCGGGCTGATGGCCATTGGGAAACGGTTGAGCCTGGCCATCTGGTGGAGATGAGGTGATAAGTAAGGTAGAGAACAAGGACGCACTGAGCTGGATGTGGTGGTGTTGCTGCTGTGCTTGTTGTTGCTGATTCTGGAGTGCGGCGAGGTATTGGAGGAGATTGCGGAGCTCCTGGGAAGTCTCTGGTGTGTGTCCGGCTTGTTTAAGGTCGCGAACACGCTGTGCTAGTGGTAAATGGTAGTCAACCAAGTCCGTTGAGAACGTACGAGGAAGATGAGCTGTAGCTTGTCTTTCGGAGAGTGACGGATCTGGTTCAAGTGCTGTTGAGGTTGAAGTTGTTGTGGATGTTGTTGACTGAATTGGACGGGCATTTGTTGGCCTGCCATCGGTCCTCACCTCGTCGTAACTCGCACAGGTGAAAAACACCCAAAATGTGGCGTGTGAATTACTCGTTAGTAATCAAAGTCACGTGTCTACTTGCGACCCCACCAGCCACCAAGTAAACTGCCGAGCCCCTTGGCAGGTCCAGCAGGCTCAGGTGTCTCTGCGCGCACGATCTCTTCTAGCCTCGACTTACCAGGCAGCGCGGCATCCCGCTCTTCCCTCCCAGTCGACACCGGGGCCTTCCCCGCTCGCTCAGACAGTCCCTCCACGTCCAATTGGACATAGTTGAGCGCACTGTCGAAAAACAATGGCTTCTTGTATGCCTTTGTGTCTCCTTCTAGCGTACCCCCGTTGTACGCAAACCATTCGTTCTTCATCTCGACACCAGTAACCAACAGCTGGGAATCCAGCGCTTCCACCGATGCGAGTGCAAGCGGATATGTCATGTCTGCTAGAGTCGTTATCCCAGCAAGCACTGCTAGCACAGAATGCGTCTCCCGCACATGTAGCGTAGCATGCTGGACCAGCGTCAACGCTTCCGCGTGCTTCTTCACAGCAATATAGCACTGCGCAAGGAAGAAAGATCTATCGCATCCATTAATCTACGCGACGCGATCATTATTAATACGTACCGCCGTGCTCGCGTATATGTCAGTCTTGCCTCAATTGCTGAGGCGAGGTCTGGACTGTCATCCACGATGCTCAGACCCCGCATCTGCGTCAAACTCTGCACGACCGTTTCCAGCAACTTGACGACAGCGGGATGCAGTCGCGCGTCCACCTGTCCCTTCTTCGTCTTCGATGCACCCAACGACGAATGAGACACATGCGAACTGAGTATGGTGCTCACAAGAACTAGATCGCGCTGGATCCGTCGTGAAAGCAGCTGATAAACAATGTATGAGTGCACAAACTGAATGTCACGCGCACCCCCCGCAGCAGCAGACAAAGTAGTCGTGTTCTGAAATATCCTCAGCGCAGGACGGAAGAGCACTCCAAGCCCACCTGCTGTGCTTCCAGTAACTTTCTCGCCACATCTTCTGCGTCGCTCAATGCAAGAAGAATTGCATCGTACGCAGCAAAGCCTTTCTTTGACCCAACGCCTTTTCCCTTCTTCCCTTTGTCATCCACAGCTTCTCGAGCGACGGCAATCTTTCCCTCCGCATCCTGGACCTTCAGCAACACGTCTACCAGCTCCGGGTTTCTTACCGGTACTGGCTGTCCCTCCCACACCAGTGTCTCCAGCATTTTCTTATCGCGAGCACTCACTGCTCCCCCGCGTTCCTTTCTAAACGTTTGGATCAACCCGTCACACCCGTCTACGATCTCCCCCCGATGTTTTCCCGAGATCTCCATCACGATCGCATCGACATCATACGCTGTTTCTCTCCCGAGCTGGTGGGCGCAATACCTAATCTCTGGTCCTATTTCATCCGCAAAAAGCGTTGCAAGTGCCTGGTCTCTGCTGGTCTCTGCCCTTTCCGCAAGTTCGTCTAACAAGCTTCTCGCAACGCTCAGCTGGGTGAGTGCGTCTTCGAAATCGTCGCGGTATCGCAGGAATCGGCCGTTAAGGATGAGCGTATACGCAGTGGCCTGCACCAGGGAGGATGCCTTGAGTCGGGATAGCCTATAGAGTGATTTACAATGCGAGAGGAGTTGCGTAGACCAATGGACTGCACGCCTGAAACGTCCCGTCGCATTGTGGCGAAGGGTACCAACATGTTCTGCGTTCACCGGGAGAAGGGTTTGCGCAACAAGATCCTGAGAATGAGCCCACGCCCGTTCGGCTTCGAATAACAGGAGTTGAAGACTGAGAGATCAAACATGTCAAGGACGCTCTGCTGACAGAGTGCGTAGCAAAACCCACTGTCCCTCCTTGATGATATCCATCGTCAAGGGTGAAAGTTTCTTGAAATCTCTGCCTTTGCCATGGGTCGTCTTCAGGGTAGATCGTAAGCGATGTGTTCTGTTGCCGCAGTGTCTTCTATAGCGGGTGAAATCGTTGTATCGAAGGCCATATGCGCTGCGTTGTTCGTTGGCGAGCTGGAGGGCTGGATCGTCATGGTCCGAGTGTTATCTCCCAACGTATGTCTGCCGGACCATACCTTGGAATGACAATGTACCGTCGTTCATAGTATCCTGGCCGTGATGGTAGGACGTAGAAAGTGCTAGACTGTCGCTTAGCTTTGAACACGCGTCCACCTTTTTTTCTCAACTTGACTGTCATCTTCAGGTCCACCCGCCATGAGCGATACTGAGATTCTTGAGCCCCCAGCACCTACACTTCAGAATATTTTGGACCAAAAGTCGTTGAAATGGATATTCTGCGGTACGTTCCCCCGATTCGGACCAGCCAACCACTCACACTCGACCAGGTGGTAAGGGAGGCGTCGGTGAGCATTTCGGGACTCGCATTGCAGTGATGTACCATGGACCTCTTTATCGACAGGCAAGACGACCACGTCCTGCTCACTTGCCATCCAACTCGCTCAAGTGCGCGAGTCCGTTCTCCTCATCGTACGTCCGTCTAATCTTGTGCCGATTCACATCAAACAAATGCATCTAGTCCACGGATCCAGCGCACAACTTGTCCGATGCTTTTTGTCAAAAGTTCTCCAAAGACGCGACCAAGGTCAATGGGTTCGACAACCTCTTTGCGATGGAGATAGACCCTACGAGTGCGATTCAGGAGATGGTCGAACAATGTATCCATACTCCCCTTTCTCAATGTATTTCACTCACCCTTTGCTGTCAGCGGATCAGAATGGAATGATGGGCTCGATGATGCAGGATCTGGCGTTTGCGATCCCAGGGGTCGACGAAGCCATGAGTTTCGCTGAGATCATGAAGTAGTCCTCCTACTCTCTCGATGCTTACGCTCTAATGCCATTACAGGCACGTCAAGTCTATGGAGTACTCTGTTATCGTCTTCGACACCGCCCCAACCGGTCACACACTCCGATTCCTCTCCTTCCCTACCGTCCTCGAGAAAGCACTAGGCAAACTCAGCACGCTCAGCGGTCAATTCGGTCCCATGATCCGACAGATGTCGTCCATGATGGGCGGACAGCAAGATTCGCAAGAGGACATGTTTGCGAAACTCGAGTCGATGCGCGCCGTCATCAATGAGGTCAACACCCAATTCAAGGATGCGGTTCGTGTGTTCTCATGCGTGTCCCATTGCGCGACGCTGACAGCGCCGGGTGCTGCCCTTCAGGACAAGACGACATTTGTCTGTGTCTGCATATCCGAGTTCTTATCCTTGTATGAGACAGAGCGGCTCATCCAGGAGCTGACAGCGTATCACATCGACACGCACAACATCGTAGTCAATCAACTTCTCTTCCCCAAGAACTGTACGTCCCCCGTTGTCCTTCTTCACACTGACACTGACGACCGGTGCAGCCTCCAACTGCGAGCACTGCAAAGTGCGTCGAAAGATGCAACAAAAGTATCTCACAGAAGCACACGAACTCTACGACGAATTCTTCCATATCGTGCAACTTCCGCTGTTGACAGAGGAGGTCCGTGGCCCGCAGAAGCTCAAAGAGTTTAGCCAGATGCTCGTGGAGCCGTACGTTCCAGACCTAGATTGACGTAACCATCTTCAGGCTTGGATTATGGGTCGGCGGATACCATAGTATGTGAAGAATGAGTCGTGGAGGTATGGTAGACTAGGTCATAATGCAAATCCTTACAACCTCTTGCCCGCATGCATAAAATGCGACCCGGTTTTCACGACCTAATTCACTCTACTTGTAGTGCCCTTTACAAACAAACATCACCCTGTGATATGGCCAGAGACCAGAAGGCAACGTAGGGAACTGTACTCTGGACAAAGATGGAGTTGCGAGAGTGCTTACAAGAGTCTCCCTATGAACACCTGGGGAGGATTGGACGTCTGAGACATGATAGCATGTTTCTGGATCCAAAGATTAGTACAGGCCGCTGCTGAGATAGGCATTTGGCAGTGCAATCATGGGCGTCATGATGAACAAGGGCTTTGTGCACTATCCAATCTGAAACAGCTGCCTGAGATGGATCTTTACTTTCTCTACGTCAGCGATGAGTTGCTAGTGGTGACACCATGGCGTTCCTTCTTTTTCCCAATGAACTTGCCTGCCCGAACCCGCAGAAAGAAGGACATTTGACAGGTACACACGGAATCCAAGACAAAAATGCACCAATAACACTATAACTCTTCGTCACGTTGTCGATTGCCGTGGGTACTGATACATACAGCACTTGTGCAAACATTCGATAGTCAAAAGGGCCCGTATTTCACACTCTGCAGGGTCAAGCACGAGTCAAGCCATCCGTTATCGCAGAGAGCGATGGGAACGTACGTGTCATCTGTCAAGAAAAAGATACGGGATCAATTAACATGTCCGCAATTGGTGGCTTTAAAGGCCCTACCATGGTACTGGAAACGTGTCTACCGAGAACAAGGTTAATGACAGGCAACATCCAAGCCAGGAGTACGGCGCACCTTCTTCGGGTTGTCGGGCGCAGTCCGGACGTATCGATCGTTGTCCACGGGGCTTGAAGCCACAGCCAATTTTGGTATGCAGAAAGCGTCCGTGATCAAGACTTACCGTTCCTTGGCCTGGGGAAGCAGGTAAACACAATACAAACGGCTAGAGTAGGGGGTACCTTGCACGATGCCAACATGCTCTGCAGCGTGACGCAGATGGCAGATACACTCAACACCGGGGACCACTCCGTCCCAAGAATGGAGGCACAAATCTGCAACAATAAGAAATTGAAATATGGGATGGTTACTGTACGCACGTGTCCGTTGGAATACACGTGCTGAGATCGAGTCAGTGATCGTGATCATTTTGGCTGGATTACGGTCGGCGTACCGGGTGTATGGGTGCCTGGCTGTCGTTGTCTACGACGAACTGGACCGCTGGGGAAGAGATGGGGTAGTTGGCGTCGAAGCGGAACATTAATTTGAAAACCTCCCCCTAAGAGAAACATGAGCCACGGCTTAACCATGGTGTGCGCAGGGGACTTGCCTGGTATAGGCTCTCACCCAGAACCTCAATAGAGAAGAACCAAGTCTCAAAGTCGTCTGCGTTCAGTAGCTTGATGCCTGCATCGCTTGAGTAAATAAATCAGCTATGTCAGGACAAAAAACTGTTTCACCGCAGGGACAGCCTTCCGCATGAATCTCGTTGAGCTCCTTGCGCAGGCGCCGGGACGATACTGAAGCCATGGCCCGACTTCGTGCAAGTGCCCAGCTGAGGCGCGGGCATATGGGTTTATCGGAATCCGGATACAAACATGGACAAACATCAAGATTCCTCATAAGCCGGCGAGTTGATCGAAACGTTCCTTTCAATGTCATTCCTCCCTGCTTTAGAGTCACCTGTACTCGCGATTATCTCTAGGTGATATCCAGGCGCTCGCGGGGAGGCAGATCAACTTTCTTGTGCTTCATCAAACGTCGCTTGTGCATTCATTCTCTAAATGTTGTACAATGAACGACCAGAATACATTCCCTTCGCTTGTCTTTTGGTATGGAACAAATCATGAGGATGTTTCGGTCTCTGCCTTGGCTGCTTCTCGTGCCCGGGTCGCCCTTTCAGCTTTAATTTCTTCCAAGATGTCGCGTGCACCATCGTCCAGCAACAACCCTCCGAGCTTCTTGCCTAGTACTTCTGCTTCGCTGGTGCTCGTCACTCCCTCCTTGATCGTCTTGACAAATTGCTGCCCGCCATCGAGCGAGGTGACACAACCCGTGATCTCCAATACCGCACTCTCTAGTTTCTGTTCACCATTTCTCAGTCTTTCTTGGCCCTCTACCACCTGTGAGAGGTTGGTGCTGACGCCAACGGGTACGCTGCATCCTCCTTCCAGTGTTCGCAGCATTGCACGCTCAGCGAGACACATCCATTGGGTCCGTTGATGTGTCAGGGCTTCACACAGCTCGAGTAGTTCCTTGGAAGCGTCGGTTCGAATCTCCACCGCCAGCGCCCCTTGAGATACAGCATGATAGAGGACCGGAGGCGCTAGATCTTGTGTGGCACGATGTGACCAGCCAAGACGGAGGAGACCAGCCTTTGCGAGGATGAGTGCATCAAATGCGTCGTCCTCCCCCGCTGCGTCCAGTTTCCTCAGCCGGGTGTTGCTAAGGCTCTGGGATAAGTCTCGTAGAGCATACGATCCGACTGTGAAACATACAGGTTTCCTCGCTGCGTGTTTGCCATCATCAGTCTTGCATGGTATTGTAGATCATTTGTGCCCACTCACCACATCCTTGAACGTCATCGTCCGTCCATCGAGGTGATACCCAAAATAATTTTTGATCTGTGCCGACCGGCGTACGCTGCTCGTCCCGATCCTGCTCCCAGCAGGCAAGTCCTGCAGCCGCGTGTAAGGCAATCCAGCCTTGATCACCAGGCTATCCACGCACGCCTCCCTTTCCAGTATCGCACCGATCGTGAACTCTTCTGGGAGCTCCGTCGGTACGTCCTTGAGACTGTGCACCAGCATGTCAACTTGTCTGGCGGCAAGCAGCTCTTCCAGCCCCCTCGTCCATAACGCTTTGCCCCCGAGGAGAAAGAGCGCCTGCGACTGATTCTTGTCTCCTTCGGTTTCGTTGAATCGCGTCTCAAAGACATGTGAGGGAAATTTTTCAGCGAGCTTCTGGATCACGATGTTGGTCTGGATTTTGGCGAGTTCAGATTGTCTGGAGCCGAGTGTGAACGAGGTTCGTGGCGCCATTGCAGGTGCCCGTCGTTGTCAGGAGGTCAGGGTGTGCAAGCAAAACTCACGATCATGAGAATCATTAGCAAGCAAATACTTACTGCACTCATGTACTAGTACACACGCGTGCTAATATCTAATTCTCATTCTTAAGCCAGTTGCGCACAAAATCAATCATCTCGCGGTGAATCTGTTGGATCTCCGCTGGTTCATCGTTGATGTCGGCCAAACCGTATTCATCATAGTGGTGGACGCCATCTGATACCGTGACATCTCAGCGTATGTCAACAAAAGCTTGCGCTGGACACATACTAGGGATGAGCTTGAATGGTTGCAACATTGTGTCTTCCCTATCCTCGGCATACTCGCTGTGCGGAGTACAAGGTCTCCAAGGATCAACTGCGTCATGTCAGTGGCAGCTATGGATACGCAGGATGCATTGCTGTACCTTCTCCATCTATGATTGCAAGCCTATTCGCAGCAATGGCAAAATCTCCAAGAGAGTTCACGACAGTGATGTTTGGTTGCGCTGGGACTGTAAAGTATTTTCCGGGGGGGAACGCCTAGAGAGGCCGTCAAGTCTGCCACAGCGGGGTGAAAAAGGTTACCTGGCGGCAAAGCTTCGAAGCGTAGTCCAAAGTCATTAATTTGGATACTATCCGAGGGTGGTCCGGGCCAGGGGGGGCAGTCTGAGTAATCGTTAGCATCTCCCTTGACACTGTAATAAAAAGAAGCATACAGAGAAGTAGCCCCACTCCGTACAGACTTGGAACATCCAAAGACGCCACTCCTGAGAGAGAGCAGTGTTGGTATACTTGGTATCGTCATACGTCCCAAAACACTGTTGGGGTCATTTTGTGTGTAAGAAAACGATCATGAGTGTCCTGACCTCTTCCACTGTTGAGCCGGAATCAACACAAGGCTTAACTTGAGCCTAGGATCGATGTGTTGAATAGATATCCCTTGCACAGCCAGTGGAAGAGCCTCTCACCTCCCTTATCCACTGGGCATAATTCAAAACAGAGAAATCAACTTCAAGGTCATCCCATAAAGTCAAGAGGCGGTCGTCGTGCCCAATCGGTAGGGCAGCAATATGTGGGGCACCAAAGATTGGCTTGTTCAGTGCTTCGCAAAACTCATCAAATTGCGTGTTGTCTACCGCTGGGTCCCAGTTTTTGGACTGCCATACCTCTATCGGAAACTTTGAATTACTCAGCGTTGTTCCGTGAATGCTGGGAGTCCTCTCACCCCAAGCACAGCAGCAAAGTCGTCATCGTGCTGGAGATCTTGGAGTCCAAACAGACCCTTGACGAGGCCCTTGATGTATGGAATCTGGAGAAGGGTGTCTACTGTCGAAATCGCGTTCTCGATGTGGGCAGAACACGCGGGGTCGGCAGCTGTGCGGATGATTTCGAAGTATTCCCAGTTTGAAAGGCTAGCATGGGTTACACCTGTGTAATGTTGAACAATTGAAACAACACTTTGCCTAATAAACCCTACCACTCGAAGCAATCGCCCCAAAAACAAGGTCTGGGTATAGGACTTTCATATGCGCCGCTCGGGCACCCGCATAAGAGCCCTGTTACACGGTCAGTTTTAGTTGTGTGATAACCCGTGTGTGAGATTGCGACGTACACCATAGTAAATCCAAGGGGTACCAGGAGCTGTAAGGTCTTCATCTAAGCCCTCAAACTTGACATGCTTTATGAAATTTGCAGAATCTGCAGCAGCCTGGTCATTGTTTAACCATCTACCGCGTTCCGTGTGTTCAGCATGATCGAGAACAACGCTACTGAGCATCTATACCTCAAGTTGTCCGTGCTGAAGTCCGGGACAGGGATGGACGTTCCTGTCGTACATGAGATGACCCTCAGTAAGCATGGGAGACAGTGGGCCCACCGTAGTAGCGATGTTCGAGGACGACACCAATACCACTCGTCGCGTTAGCCAAGATTTCCGCAATTCCTGTGTCCAAGAAGGGAAGCCTATCCACTCCACTTGTCTCCCCACCATCTATTACAATGACCGGGCCACCAGAACCGGGTTCATAGTGTCGACTGTTAACCCAATAACGTTGTTTAAAAGTTCCCCGCGATGGATCGGTATGGTCAACGGGTTGTTCAAAAAACTGCTCTGGAAACTCGGCGTAGCTGACAAGTGATTCCAAGGCGAAGCCCGTCGTCGAATCCTGTACTACCAGAGACGGCGTCTTGGCCGAAGGAGAGACTTCGAACGTTCTTGTACGCGCATCCAACAACCAACGATTGACTTGCTGAGGACTTGCCGGATGACGCGCAGAAGGTCCTGTGGCCCTCGCTGGCGAGGCGAGGATGAGCAAGCACAAGGAGACAAACGGGGCAACGAGCCTCATCGTTGAAGCGTGCTGTACAGAAACGGCCGCCGCCGTATTGGCGCTTCGCTTCATCGCTCGGATGCGACGCGATGAATCAGCCATGACGAGCCCGCTCAGTCATGCAACACCGTCGGTAGGACAGAACCGGAGCACACTATCAGACGCGTTTAAAAGGCGACGAGTCGGGGCACTCGTCTCATCAACATGTCAGGTTACACTTCGTTCGCAGTCGCAGGGGCAGGTCCTACCATCGGTGGACGCATCGTGCAGGTGGTATCTCAGTGTTCCGTGTCATGCTTGCCTAACGACTGTAACTAGGCGTTGATAGGCTGCGGGGCGTCTGTGGTCGTCCTTGCACGCCCTGGCAGTACGTCAACCGAAAGTCCCCTTCTCAATGGCGCCGAGATCGTTACGGTGGACTACACAGATGTGACGGCGGTCGCGACCATCCTTCAGGACCACAGCGTGGAGGTCGTCATCTCCGCGCTGGCGTATGGTGCACTTCCAGCCCAACGGCCCATCGCCGAGGCCGCCAAGGCGGTAGGTGTGAAGCTGTTTGTTCCCTCAGAGTACGGAATGCCCACCGAGGGCGGCAAGGATGGCCACCTTGCCATCAAATCCGAGTTTGCTGGTGAGCCGGTCAAAATTTGGGTGTCTCAAACCGTTGACGACATGATTCATCGTGCCAGACTACGTCCACTCCCTCGGAATCCCGATCCTCCGTATTTATGTGCGCGTTTGTCAGTGTTCTTGGTGTAGGCAATCAATCCTCACTTGACTAGAGCGGCGGCTTTATAGAATTCATTCCATGGCTGACCGGTGTTGAACTCGGCAAGTTTCACCTCCTGGGCGAACATACCGTCCACTCTTCTTTCACGTCTTTGGACGACGTCTCAGGCGAGTGTCCATCGCATATCCATTAAAACGGACAAGTTGAATGCCTCTCAGGATACCTCGCTCACATCCTCATTACACTGCCTGCCGAATCGCTCCATAATGCGACCTTTCGCATTGAGGGCGATCGAATGTCCCTCGCTTCTATCGGTGCACTCTACGGCGCCCGCGATCCACCCGTATCAGTCGTGCACGTGACAGAACTTCCTGAGGGATTCGTCAAGCAGACATTCCTACAGCGTAAGTTCGATGAAGGAAGGCTTAGTTCGGGCTGGGACAACTATACGGACAAAGATGTTCCAGCAATCGCCAACAGCGGTAACAAGCTGTGGGAGGGACACAAATGGAGATCGGTCAAGGAGGTACTCGGTTTGTAATTCTTTACATCCCTGGTGGGTTTCACGCATAGATCACGGAGGATAGAGAGTAAACGTTACTATCATTACTCTATAATGTATTGGAAACCTGTATTTGGGTATCGTCTACATGTTCAACCACGACCACCTGCTGCTCCTTTTGTTCACGATCGGCCCACCCGACTGCTCTGAACACTGCTGTTGCAGGTAAGGAGGAATCTGAAACTCCTGCATCTTACTTGGCAAGCTTGCGAATTGCATCAAGAGGCCAGAAGCCATATGCCATCCAATATGACAATGGAATGCCCAGAGTCCTGGGTTATCAGCAACGAATCGAATAAGAACCCACCCGAACCCAGGGACAGTAAGGACGTCTCGCCGCGGCGGATTCACGAGGGTAACATTAGAGATGCCGGCCTGGTAATACCCATCGCCCTCGCCAAGGACCCAAAAGTAATGACCGTGAAGATGGAACCTGTGTTAGGACGTCAGACATCAAGTAAAACTAAGGAGGCTGTCACCCACGGGTGACTTGAGTCATCATAATTGTTCAAGACCAGATCAATGACAGAAATCTGGTCGTTAACAACTACCAGCTGTGTCGTGTTGTCGAAGACGGTCTGTGCGCCGGATTGATAGAATTGAAGGAGCGTCGGGTTCGTGGCCTCAGATTGCCAGCTCGTGTCATTTATGTACGCAAGCACTTGTGTTCCTCCCGACTGGACGGTCTGCTGGAAAGACATGGAAACGAGGACCGATTGAGTGCTATTCGGTGGATCTATAGGAATTGCGGGTACGATCATGGTGCTATTTAGGTCCGAGCAGAGCTCTGGGTAAGAGTCTGACCAATCTGTTGAATTAGGTGTGGTGGACGTTGCCCCATACGTCAGCGTTGCAAGTACGATAGGATTTAAGTTGGGGTTCGAGAGCTTATAGCACGACTGTTGCATCTCCGCGCGGACGTTATATGAGCCGGCGGTCTGATTAGTGTTGAGGATAACCGAGTAACGCTGAGCAACGGAAAGCGGAACACGGTGTACATCCACGGGCTCCAGACTCGTGCCGTCGGCCTCCACTACCGACAGAATGTGATTGTCAACACTGAAAATAAAGTCCGTGAGCGTCGCCATGTTGATCAGTCGGAGACGGTAACGAAGATTGGGTTCAAGGTTGAACACGGAACCAGTCATCTTCCCATTGATGAGCCCACTGTCTGGGGGTGGTTCGGCCCCGGGATTAGAACCATCATAGTTGGACCCTTCGTACCCGGCACTGCTGAGAAATTGAACGAGCAATCCCGCCGACATTTCATGGTACCAGTCTGAAACAGATAATTCGTAAGTGATATGCACATGACGCGCAAGCTACAGACCTGACATGATGACGAGCACCTCACGGTCGTATGAACCATACACTGGCTCGTTAGGAGAATGTACCACGAGCGGACCGTATATGCCGTCTGTATACTGGGTCGAGGCGTGTGCATGCCACCAATAGGTACCATATTGTTCAGGGCTAACGGTGAAGTGGTACGCTGAGAATAGCGCCTTCAGCAAATCGTCACTCGCCAAATATGGTGGGATAAGCTCACTAAAGTTCATGCCCGGTGGAATGGGACACTGAGTGATGCCACTCGTACCGTCCATGTAGTTGGTTCCGTTCTGAAACTGGCCATGCCAGTGAATAGCAGTGCCATTCGACATTCTGTTAAAGACGTTCACGATGAGCTCGTCACCGCTGTTCACCTCAATCAGCGGGCCCGGGAACTGTCCTGGGGAACTTATCAAAAGCATGACTTGGCTTCACTCAAGAACCACTTGCCATTGACGACAAGCATCGTTCGCTCGAAACCATCGGGTGATCCAGGCATTTCCTCGATGACCCATTCATAATATCTAGTCGTTGGGTTGGGAGTGATATTGAATGAGGTGTCGAGAAGGAACGTCGAATTTGTAATGACATATGAACTGCTCTTCTTCTTGAGCCCCAGGCCTAGTCCAAGGCCGAGAGCGAGAGCGAGGATGATGACGCCAACCGCAGCACTGCCTAGGACGTAAAGTTTCCGGCGACCTGTCCGTGGTTATTGTAGAGCCGGAGCGCATTTGAATGGTGCCTACTTTGTTCAGCCTTTTGGGGCTTGGGCTGAGAGTTGACGTTGTCGAGGGCACCATCCGACTCCTGCCCGGCAGGCGATTCCATCATCCTGGCAGTTATCTCTCAGGTAGGGCAGTCGGGTAAAATGGTAGTGCGGCATAAAAAGGTTCGATTTGATTCCAAGGCACTGCCACTATTCAGAGAGACAGCAACACCAATCTATTCAAAACGTTCCACGTCCTTCAGTACCAGAGGTCTCACAACGCGATTCCAGTTGTCAGTCCAAGTCCCCCATTCCCACTGAGAACTCTCTTTGTGCCGAACCAGAGGAGACGCACGCGCCTGCGTTGCCATTTGCAACGAGCGACGAAGTTTCTCTAATGCAGGAGCATTTGGGAAGGAGGTAAGCAACATCTACCGAAGGTGTGAGCCAGTTCCTGACAGTATTTTTCGCAACATACCTCCATTTGACTGGCCAATTCCCCAGCATTTTTGAATATGAGTCCGTTCTCACCATCTCTAACGAGCTCCGGAAGACTGAGAGAAATGGTGTCAGTGACAACATTTGCAATGATTCAGTATTATGCACCATGCAAAGTCGAGTGCGCAAACTGGTAGACCACAGCCAAACATGTCTACCACTTTCATTGGTAGATCCAACGCGGAAGAACTTGAATGCAAGCATATCCCTAGATCAGCGGACCCTAGAAGCCATGATGATTAGAATTCTGACAAGATGAATGGTAATCGCCTTCTTACCTAGGAGCAATGGATAATCTTCGGCCTCCAGCCACAGGCTAGTACACCGCACATACGACCATTCCTCTTCAACTGTCTTCACATTAGCCATGTACTTGTCCCTGAGAGGTCCCTTGCCAGTAATTACCATCCATATCCGGGGCAACTTTCCCGGACTGTCTAGCAATATTGTTAGCATAGTCTGGAAGCAAGTATCGCACACAAAGATATTCTCCTACCTTTATTGACCTGCGATGCCCGCTGCTCATATAGCTTGAGTGCATCCAAGAGAATAGTAAAGTCCTCGTCAGGCGTCCACGAAGTACTGCTAACCAGTAAGGCTACTCTATCATCCCGTAGCTCTGGCATGTTGACCACAGAATATGGTGACAACCGGGTAGTCCGTGATGGCGCTATTGTCGTTGTAGTGAACTGTGTGGTGTATGGTGTATTTGGGGAAGGAAGGTAACCCTTGAGAGAGGGACTAGTAAGAGAAGGTCCCAGACGAAGGAACAACTGAGGTTTGGCATCAGGAACGAGATAAAATACGTGCGGGGACGTCTCGCACCTCGTGGACTTCGGGCGGGGAACAACGGTGGAAGTGAGTCGGAGGGCGATCGTGCAAGATTACTTTCTGACCGCTGAAACAATATGTCTCATTGCGAGCAACAAGAATAACGGGAATAACTCACATCAGGCCCCATTCCGACACTAGGTGATCCTGCATGGCTCTGGTAACGAACAAGTGTACATAAGCAGAACGTCCAAAGGTAGCCTCGAACCTGGGTTCCGTTAGTGTTCAAGTTTAACTATGATGATTTCGGCCCGTACCATTTTGCAATTTCCACGAATGGGTGAGATGGGCCCAGTTTCAGCGCTAATATACTGTATCCAAGATTATGCCAGTCAATAATGATCTTGCTACTTCTCGCGCGTCCGACTAGCCAAACTAGAGCAAGGGTGGGGATACTTGGGGGGTTCTTAGGACATTGGTCAGCAAGCCTTGTTCAATATCGGAACATCCCACCTGAACCATAATGAATTCCGGAGGAGAAGATAGTGTGAACATGAGAGTGAAGAGGATACATATCACTTGATACAAGATCTTTACTGGCGCACCAACGACAAAAGGGACCTTTCGGAGGTACGAGGGTGGTTCGGATATGTAGCATAGTTGGACCTGCGGTAGAGAAGTGAGGAAAGATGCTGGTGTAGACCCTTATGAAACATCAGTATATTTGCACATCCCAATGGCAGTTTTACAGCTTGCCTCGGTACCCGATGAGATATGTATTGAACCCGAGCTTTGCGAAGCTTTCGGCATGGTAGACCACACGAGGGCTGCGTCCTACATCGCCTAGAACGATGATGGCGACCGAGCGAAGTTTCGGGGGTCGTCTAACATATCGATACACCCAAACGGTGACAAGGGCAAGCAGGAGCGATACGAGGACGCTTGCAAGTGCCTCCGTCACCATTGCAAGTAATCAAGCCGCAATTAGGTAAACACACGGAACGGTTCCGGGTTGAAACTTTGTTCCCGACCACCATGACTCCAAGACTGGTATCGAGCTCGCTGAGGGTAATAGCGAGGGCAAACGTACTGAACAGGCACCACATAGACTCTGCACTATGCCCATGGGTACGATTTGTCTCCACACGACGAGCCGTACACCAAGGGCCATCTCTCGTGACTTGGTCAGGCACACGTGGACGGAAACCAGCTCTGACTCGTAGTGTTAATCCCCCACAGAGTAAGCGGTATGACTAGTGCTGGCAAGCTTGATTCAGATCTGTGTAGCGCGGACCATGTTTATTCAGACCGAAACTACGCCAAACGATGACTCCCTCAAATTCATTCCTGGTGTATCCGTAATGGAGGAGGGAACAGCCGAATTCCTGGACACGCGGTCCGCACTTGCATCACCACTCGCTATCCGTCTTATGGGTATAGAAGGTGTCAAGGCTATCTTTTATGGCCCTGATTTCGTCACGGTTTCGAAGGATAGCGAGAACCCGTGGGCTGTGATCAAACCCGAGATATACTCGATTCTGATGGAACATTTTTCTGCTGGACTCCCTCTCTTCCGCTCTCAAGAAGACCGTGATGCGGCGGGCCCCCAGGACACAAAGATTCTCGATACTGATTCCGAAACTGTAGCTATGATCAAGGAACTCCTCGAAACGCGAGTGCGGCCGGCCATTATGGAGGACGGTGGAGATATCGAGTATAGAGGATTTGGCGAAGAAGGACTTGTGAAAATCAAACTCAAGGGCAGTTGTAGAGGATGTGACTCGAGCACAGTCACGCTCAAGTCCGGTATCGAGAGGATGTTGATGCATTATATTCCAGAAGTAAAGGGTGTTGAACAGGTATAAACATGATTTTTTCCTTCTTTTTATGGTTGACCTGTTTTCCAGGTGTTGGATGAGGAAGAAACTATTGCATTGGATGAATTTGCCAAGCTCGAGGAACGTCTGGCCCACAAAGACAAGAATGAACCAAAGTAAGTTGCCATAACAATTGGCCTGTATTGTCCCTGACATTCACTGCAGAATGGCGCAATATATGTCTGTCTGACAGCCTCGCTACGTCTTCGCCTCATTTTTATGCCAGAAGATTGCCGGAGCCTGCGTTGCTATCATATTATAGGTCACAAGCTATGAGACTCTTAAGTTACACATATCCTTTATGCCAGGAGAAATTTCTTGTACATTTAAAGACACATAGACTTCTATAGCACACACGAAGCCTAACAACAACAGCAATTGATACCAAATCATATTCATGTGTACGGCCAAGCGATGACACTAATTTGATACAACTGGCCATTTTATGAAATCCGGCTATTGTACAGCGGGAAACTGATGCTGGTCTTCAATTAACGGAACCAGGCAAAATGAAGGTTCCTCGAACCGGATCCGAACTCGGAAGTGGGCTCTACTTGGCGTATCGTTGAACATCTGCAACCAAAACTATCAGTTACTTGCCCGCGTCTTCGATTTCCACTGACCTCGATTCACCCGATTGATTCCGTGACAGTGAGCCGACCGAAAATCAAGGTCATGCGCATCTCCTTGGTTTGTACTTGAGGTAAACAGAGATTTCATTTCGTTGTCACAAGGCTTCCAAAGTTGGATGTAGTACTAGTCATACTTGACTCCCATGGTACACCACGAGCGAAGTCGAAGGACTTTCATCGTTGGATGCGGATGTACTGCTTTCATCAAGGTATCTGGTTCACTGATCATCCTGCCAGCCCAGCTCACTCTCGCGCTTCCAAACGATGGTTATGAACAACAAAGCCCAGAGGGCTGAGAACGACAGAAGACGTGAGCTTCAGTTTCAACCGCTCTCATGCAACTCAAGTGTGTTAGATGGGCTTGGAAGCCGCGACGAAGGCGTTGCTCGATGCTGGTAAGGCTTGTTCTGATCCCAGAGGGGTATACGCACATTCGCCATCCTTGGAGGTATCACCTACGACGAAGTTGAAACGGCCTTTGTTGGTTATTGCTACGGGGACTCGACGAGCGGACAGGTCAGCTCCACTTCCTCCTGTACTTCCTCTGCTCATGGAGATGGTTTGCAAGCGTGCCCTCTACAGCCTCGGCATGACCGGAATCCCCATCACAAACGTCAACAACAACTGTTCCACCGGTAGCACTGCGCTCTTCAACGCCAATAATGCTGTCAAATCCTCCCTTGTCGGCTGTGCACTTGCCCTGGGGTTTGAACGTATGGCTCCAGGAAGTCTGGGAACCAACTTTCCCGATCGTACACCTCCTACTGTGCTATTTGGTAAGAAATCACAGGAACTAGAGTCGGATTTGAAGACAGGGAAGAATTACGGACCAGGCGCTCCGAGGATTTTTGGCAACGCGGGGCAGGAGTACTGCGACAAGTACGGTGCTGACTTCACCCATCTTGCGAAGATTGGTACGTTCCGCTTGTGTCCGACAGCGTTCTGCCACTTGGCGCTGTAGCCCATGACTTTTTGTTTGCTGAAGAAGCTTGACATGATAGCCGCAAAGAACCACAGACACTCGGTTAATAATCCATACTCACAGTTCCGAAATGGGTGGACAGAAGAACAGGTTCTGGATGCGCCGAAGGTCAATAACCAATTAACCAAATTCATGTGCAGTCCGACATCCGTAAGTTTCGTTCCCGTCTTTCCTGTCTACCATTAAGTGCCATTTATATCAGGACGGCGCTGCGTGTTGCATCGTCGCATCAGAGGATTTCGTACACGCTCATAAGCTCGCGAACCAAGCCATAGAGATTGTCGCACAAGCGCTCGAGACAGATTGCCCTGCCACATTCGAGTCTGAAAGTGCAATGGAAGTGGCAGGATATGGTATGACAAAACGATGTGCCGACAAAGTCTTTGCGCAGGCTGGTTTTGCTCCTGGGCAAGGGCGAGATGAAGTTGGCGTGGTGGAACTCCATGATTGTTTCGCTTCGAACGAGGCATGTAGTGTTTTTTTTTGCATTCTGGTGGTGTGTGATGCTTTGCCTACTGCTAGCTTATCACATACCCCGCACTTGGGCTTTGTCCTGTTGATGCAGCTCACAAGTTGGTGGACAAGGGTGATAACACCGTGAGCCATGATTCCATCCCTTCCGCACTCTAAATATCTCTGTCCACAGTACGGCGGGAAATATATTGTGAATCCAAGCGGGGGACTTGAAGCTAAAGGGCACCCGCTCGGTGCTACGGGTCTGGGCATGCATTTCTACATCACAAGTGTGTTTTCCACACCCCTCGTTATAGTGTAGCTGACGCGGTTGTGATAATTAGTGCAACTACGTGATTGTTAGTCGGTTCATCAAGCCGAATTCATTTTATGTTCCAATTATTGATTTTGTATGCAGGGGCGGGACCAATGCAAGCCCCAGGACTTTTCGATACTGCAGCTAAACACGGCAAATACGGTCTCGTGCATAACATCGGTCTGGGTGGTGCGGTGGTTGTCAGTCTATTACGCCGTCCCGAATTTTTCAAGCCTGGTGGAATTGACGGACGAAAAAGGTACGCATCATCCAGTCAATTCTGTAAACACATTGAATGATCGCGGTCTCTTGCCATCCGAAATAGACTTGGATACAATCACGCATGCGAATGCAAACCTATCAGGCTTGCAGACGTCGAGAAAGTCAAGTCGAGAAACTCGTCGCAATACGTGCTTCAAGCTGCGAAGCTGTGAGCCCCGGACGCCATTAGGAAAGCCTTCAGTGGAACGAGCGGTCGTGCACATGAAACGCGGGAGGATGATGTCTCCCTTGTACTAATCAATCCCATCACTTTACGTTCTTGACCCTTGATTAATTTTTGAATGGTCGTTGACCAACTCCCAGAGAGGCTGAGACCTAGACCAGACGCCTGGCTGTACTCTTCTTCTCTCGCTTAAGTTCATGCATAGTGATAGCATCCCAGATATGCTCTCGGGTTGTATGACCCTGGCATCACTGGTATCGGAGAAAAGGGTGCGTCCCGAAATTTTTGCACGATACGCGGATCTATCTGTGCAAATTCAGTGTCACTAGGCTCCGTAAGTAGGCTAAAACACCCACCAATCCGAGAAACCTTGCGTTTCCATCGCCCCACCATAGTTCACTTCGCACTCAATGATTTCAAAGGTTTCATGCTTTTTTTTGGCTTTTGGTCACAAAACGACACCCACTTACAACCACTGGCACATCCCAATGCAAGCCTCTACTCACTTCGAACCGCGCTACACCAGCACTCCATCCAAGCTCATCACCCAAGGCAGCCCAGAAAAGGACGCGGGGCTGCTATTCCAAAATCGTGTCGCCGCTCCATACTTGACAAATGACGGAGAGCCGGAAAACGTCCAAGAGCTCAGAGGTCCGTGCTGCCGGCAATGCTCGCATTGACCCGCACGAGGGGAAAGTACGCTAGGCGGCCAAGCGGGAAGAGATAAACGGGCCAATTTGGCCATTAAGCGTCAAAGTCGATTCCAGAACGTCGTGCTGCGCGAGTAATATTGCATGTTAACGGAGCCGCCGCATCATTCCATGGGTCATTGCGAATTTTCCGAGATTTTAATAGATTTTTCCGCTCTTTCGATCCTCTTTTTTTTTTTTGCGATTTTCCGACATTATGAAAATTTGGACTTCTCTTTGCAAGAGTGCATGGGTCATTTGTATGGTCCTGATGTCAACATTGCGGCGAGGGAGGAGACCGGAATTGAGACCGAGACCGATGGAAAAATATTACGATGTGGATGAAGTCAGGTTCGTCCGACATTTTCTGATTTTTTTTGACTTTATGAATTTTTTGAGGAGATTTCTCTCCGATTACCTGTGAGCATCCTAGAGTCAAACTCGATTGACATACTAGATATTCTAATTTTTTGGGAGGTTTTCCGCGGTGCGTGAGCACCGAGGCACCGGGATGAACCCCGTCAGCGCACCACATAAAGACAGAAACCAAAAACGATGACGATGGGGCCATCGAGAACGGTGGGGCTACAACCAACGTTGGAAAGCGACTATAGGTTGCGTGATGTCATGGATCCTGACACTAGCAAGATAGCCTTCCCGATACCGTCGACCACGCGCAGAACGGGCCGTCCACTCACCTGTGCCAGTGGAGAGAACAGTGGCAGACACTTGCAGAGCTGTGATGATTCCCTTCAACGTCGAGACTCAAAAGATCAGAACAGCGTACTCACAATCTGATTCATTCATAGAAAAACTTGGGTCATGGATTAGTGCTTCAGAAGAACGGTATCAAGGATGCTAAGCTCACCTCGCACGACGACCGAACGTGAAACCTGCCGATGCATGAAGACACGGCAATGTCACCAGCACTCTGCGCTAGGAACCACGCATAATGCTAAGAAAGAGAGAAAGAAAGAAAGGGGATACCTGGAGCAATGGGGGGTCTCCCATTCCAAAGTTCAGACAGTTTGCCGGCAAATATGAGCCCTTTCTAGGGTCAGCAATCGCGGAGCGCTCCTGCAATGAAGTGACGTACGTGATCTTTGAACATACACTGCGAAACCGAGAGGGCTTTAGTATGATATACCTTTCTTCTTCATACGCTCGTAACTGTAAAGGAATCCGCCAAAAGGTCGACTCGCAGCTCCAGAGGACAATATTATCTCCCGAGGGTTCCGAGCGGACACAGATCCAAAGAGTGTATGTCTCGACGTTTGTTGTTGGTTGATGGCCCACCAAGACAATCACCTTTACGATCGGGATGACACACAGGGGACCGAAACAAGACCTCGGCTGTAATGTAAATGAGATGGTCGTTGCGACGACGGGTGTCAAACCAAGGCTCCCAGACAAATATCGGCGAGACCAGTCAGAAGCCCATAAATGTTTCCAATGGGGAACACAAGGAGTAGCGCGAATGCGACTCGTGTACGCGGCCCGCAACATACCTGAAACAAACACAAGTTGAGTTTGAAGACATGTTCATGAGCACGAATCAAGCATGATTGCAGTACAGACCTAACAATATACCACGATCAGACCATACGGAAGCGAGGATGCGCTATCACCCATATCCGTCGGTTATCGATGGAATGGAAGCGGACCGGGATACAGATCATTTTCCATCATTTAGGAATACAACATGGTACCGTACGAAAAATGAATCAGGACCTCGTAGACCATCTGAGATCAACGATGAGCTCAAAACCCAGGGGACGCATATCAAGCTGGCCGGGCGCCAACGATGGTTCTACTGGTATAGAAGGTAGGACGGCAGAAGGTTTCGCAAGAGAGGATGTAATCGTTTCAGTAGTGGGTGTGGGTGATAGCGATGGTGGTGGGTCGGATGGGTCGGAATGTCTGCCGAAAAGCGAACGAAAAATCGAGATCAATGTGTCGTTTCGAGTGCTCAAGACACTGGGTGACTGTTCCACTGGAACGGGTAATGGTTCTGCTGTAGCGGTGGCGTTTGGGCTGTCCTGCTCGAGAGGCTGTTTCAGCTGTTTCTCGATCTGAGCAACGGCTCTCTGGATGCCGTCCATCTCCCACGTTTGTACGTCGTATGGTTCGAACAACCCTGATGCAAAGTCGCACCAGCATCGGTCAGCGACACGTACGATGGGTGGAGAGAAGTCGAGTGTGGTAAGATGAGGAGGGAGGGCAGTGTTGAGTGCATCAGAGAAGGTGGTGACGTTATGCGTCGATGGGCTGGAGAGAAGAGCATCCAGGGGAAATGATTGCCAATAACATGAGCTGAGAAAGAGTGCAGCGAGGAGTACAATACAGTAGAAGCTGGAAACCTGTGAGCAGGGGGCAGTGGGTCAGAATATTAGGGTACAGACCAAGGTCTAGCGTGCAGAGCAAGGGTCAGCAAGAAGAGCACCAAAAAGTAGGGTGGGGCTGTAGGAAGAGGCAGCAGCAACAGTGGTAAGAACCAACGAGTACACCTGTGGGTAGCATTGAGCCAACGACACGACATACTGAACTGTACACACCACATTGGATGGTCCGAGTCTGAGAAATGAAAGTGGCTGTGCTTACGGATTACATAATTTATCTGGTTCCCGTTTTATAAGCGCCTCCTTTGCTTTTCAACATCGTCCAACATCGCGCCACCATGTCAACACATCCAGAAGTGCTTTGGGCCCAGCGTAGCAGCGCAACTGTGTCTGAAAAGGTTTGTTGGGTATTCCCAGTTGAATCGCCACCTGACCGGGATGCGGTATAGAACATCATCTACCTCACCGTCAACCTTCCAGACATTGTGCCGTCCACCCTTGAATATGCGCTGACGGCCACCAACATTTCCTTCAAGGCACGCACCAAAAGGTAACGCGCCTGTCTTTGCCCACCGTTGTCCTATGCTCACTCTATTACGCTAGTGGCGGACAGACCGAGTACGCGTTTGCCCTCGACCTGTTTGCGGAAGTCGATACAGAGGTATGATCTCACCCGCTGGTCAGTCAAACGCATCCTCATGGCCACCCAGAAATCCACCAAACGCCTCACATCGCGTTCTCTTGCTGTCGTTCTCCGCAAGAAAGAATCAAATTCCGAGTACTGGCCTCGACTAACGAAAGAAAAACTCAAAACGCCGTATATCAAGACCGATTTTGGAAAATGGGTTGACGAAGACGAGCAAGACGGAAACCCTGCTGTTGAGGACGATCTTGATCCATCTGGAGGATTCCCAGGAGGGCTGGGAAATGACTTTGACATGTCCAAGGTATTCATTTCGAATCTAAGCGATCATCACGACCTCACTCGACCGATCCTATAATACAGTTTGGTGACTTTGGTGCAGGTGCGGGTATGGGCGTGGGTGCGGGTGTGGGTGCGAGTGCTAGCGCAGAGGGGGGAAACGAGGTCGAAGAGGAGTCTGATGGCGAAGGTCCTCCACCCCTTGAGGACCCGAAACCCGCCAAGTAACTGTATCTTGTAGACTAGCGAGATTAAACTTGCCAAATGTCATTGCGCCTTACTCGAACTTGTCTAATCCCTACCAACCATTAATGCGGTCGACTACCCGACTGTCCCGTCGACAGCCGCAACAAGCACTACGCCGACCTCGCCCAGGAGCTCCTCTTGGGTGCCCACAAGGACGACGCTACGCCTGTGTAGTACATCCTCCCGAGCTTTCGGCGTTACAGTGTCGGCACGCACGCCGTCCACCAGCTCCTCATCTACGTCAACGAACACTATATCAAGCGCGCCGCAGACGAGGATCGCGGTTGGCTCACGCTCAGCGACGTCTTCGACACTGTCGCCAAGACCATCGACATGCAGGAAAAAAAAATTGCAGCCGAACTCGAGGAGAGACGGGTCAAAGAGCTCAGGAAGTGTGGGGACGAGGGGTATGGCTCGGTCCAGTCCCTTTCCCTGGCGGATCAACGCATCAAGACGATTCAGGACAGTGTTTAAGGAGCCCTTGTTGGCGGCGCCCATTGAAGTTGGAAGGGAGGGAACGCAAGTCCGGAGTTGGAGACAAGCCCAACAGTCAACTTGCACGCGCTGTGCGAGAGCTCTTGCAAGCCCAGGAGATAAATCCAGAGCTGCGACTTGAACTTGCGACAAATCTCGCGGCGAGACTTTTTAAACCCTCCGCGAAATGGATTCATTACGACGGGAACCTTACGAGTTGTTGCGCTATTGATTTGATCCTCCCTCCTTGGAGTGAAATTCATTGGATTGTCGAATGAACATTCATTAGTACTAACCGGGAGCATAATTTCCCCTATGGTCCCGATTTCTGACCCTCTTGATTGCTCCCCGTCGAGGTCATATTCAACAGTGCCTCCATATCCTGCCATGCCGGGTCGAGATTTGACAGATCGATGGAGAGATCGAAGCCACCCACACCGCCTTGCATGCCAGACTGGATGAAACCAGATGATGGAACGATACTCCTTCCGGGATGTGGCCGATTGTTCCCATTGCTCGACCCGCTTGCAACCGAACCAAACAAATTCTCGCCCTGACCACCATACTCAGCGTGGAGCGCACCCAAGATGTCCATATCAATAACATTATTTGCCGACCCCTCTTTTCGAGCCTGCAGAGCTTCGTTCCCTGACAGCGGCGCACCCGAGTCAGCCACTTCGGGAGAAAAGAGGCTATCCATTGTGGCCTGATCTCTGGATGTCGTGTCTGGGGCATCCCCGAACAGATTCGTCATGTGCATTTCGATGCCATCGAGATCGAGTTCAATGGGTTTATCGGCGGTATTACCCAAGGAGGGGTCGATACCAGTCATGGATGGAGGACTCTCCGGCTCTGTAAGGTCGATGTCGACGCGCTGACTGCCTGAAGCTGCAGCCGAGGCGAATGCTGCCATCAAATCAATGTCGGCCGTCGCTGTCGGACGAGCTGATTTCGGGGCGAGAGAAACGGGCGACGGAACGAGGCCTTTGGGGAACAACGCCGCCTCCTCGGCTGAGATGCGCATCGAGGATGAAGACAGGTCGAGTTTGGGCGGGAGAGCGCTGCGGTTGAGAGAAGATAACGAGATGGCAGATTGGCGACGCAGGGGTGCGAGTGCGTTAGGTCCTTGGGGGGAGCTTTGACCGGGGGGTAGCATCGAGACGTCGGTGGCCTCGACGGATGGGACGGGTATTTTGGGTGCTCGGGCTGCAAGGGCAGCCTGTTCGGCTTCTCGTGCACGACGTTCCTCACGGGTTAAATCTCGTTTCAAGACTGAAATGGCGCGCAGCTGGCACGCTTGTGTTTAAGAGGTAGACAGTGGATGAGTGGGAAGAATACTGACCAACTGGGATTCAATGGCGTCGCAGATTTGATCATATTTTTCGAGGTCGCGACCAAGAGGGGCTGTCAGTGTACGTGGCGGGTGTGAGGCATACTTGTGGATTCCCCTTGTCAGAACGGGTGTCAAAACCCATCCGTGACTATGACTGACTTGTTAACTTACAGCCTGCGTGCGTCTGCGTGGAAGGCGTAGACCTGACCAGTTTTCACGACGGCGTTCTACTTGGGATGAAATAAAGACTCGGAACTTGATCAGATATGCACTTGCCTTGAAGCAGGTCGACAGCGCGTGTGCTTCACGCTCCAGCGCGATACTTTTACTGGCTGGCACAGGTGGTGGCGGCATAGCACCAGATGCATTCGTAGCCGTGGAATCAGTGTGTGATTGAGCTTGCATGAGCGGACCAGGAAAGGAAAGGATACAGTGTTGATAGGTTGTGGACTATCCACTACTACTTTGTGACTGTGCGTCCATTGCCGGGCTGGGTCTGCTGCTACTGACATGTTGGTTGCATAGATATGCCGAGCGTTCAGGATGCGTCGCCAACACCTCGCTCGACCAGCTTTGACCCGGACTCAAAGCAACGTCGCGGCGACGTGAGTGTTGCCATACGCTTGGGGCAGGTTGAATCGACTCTCACAAGTTGCACCAGGAATGCTTTCAGCGACGTCTTCGACATCTGATGTCCATCCAGATACGAAATCTCACTCCATTTCCTGTCCGCGACGCCTTTGCCTCGGCCCTGTCCCAGCCTGCAACGCATTCTCAGTTTACGCCTCTGGGGAACTTGTCCGACGACCTCGACGTGACTTTGATGCGTAAACGATCACGGCGAAAATCCGCTACCTCGGTCAATACTGTGAAGAACGTTTCTGTAGATGACGATGAGCCCAGGACAGGAGGGGAGGGGAGGGGGAGGCGAAGAACACCGTCACGCGTGGGTTTTCCGGGTGGAGGGAGCACAGGGCCGGTATCCAACTCTGGGCATGCCTCGTCCCGCTCATTGGTGACCAACACCTCTGCATCCTCCAAGAAACAGAATCGAATCCGGACAACCTCTGGTGTCTCTTCACATGCTCTCTCTGCGAGTTTTTCGTCTGCCAACTCGGCTTCCAACCTTCCCGTCTCGTCATTTTATTTCGATCACTCACAGCGAACGTTGGAAAAGGTCATTCGATCGCGTCTCGTGGAAACGTTCATAACGATATCTGTCCCCGGCCCGCCACCTATTTCCCCGTCGCCACCATCGGCTAACGGGAAACCGAGGTCTCGTGCCGACAGTGGGCCCTCTCCATCTCCTGTTGGGTCAGCGACACCTTCCAATATTTCAGCGCAAGCAGCCCGTAAGGGAGCAAGGTCATCTCGGTCGGCTAGCATAGGAACAGGGAAGATGCTCTCTTCCCCCACAACCTCACATACCATCTCCCGTTTATCTATATCAAAGACCAAGTCACCACCGGTGGCACGCCAAGTATCTAGATCAAAGACGCACTCGGTTTCGTCTTCCGCTCCGTTACAAAAGTCTTCGAGTCATCAATCTCCCCTTCCATCTTCCCCAGAAGTATCTGTGTTTCCCAAGGTTCCGAATTACATTTCAGCCATACATCGACCCTCCACAAATCCATGCTATGCTCTCGAGGCATCCTCTCACGCTGATTTCTCAGAAAACACAAATTTGAGTGCAGACAAACTCAGAATTCAGCTTTGGGCGAAGATTGACCCCAATCTAATGCAACTGGGCACTGCCAAGGGTAAACAAAGGGACAATGACGACAGCGGAGGCGCTTCCGGAAGTCCTCGGTGGAGAGTATTGGAAGAATGGGCATTCTCCTTGTCGGCTTTGATACCATTATCTCCAGAAGTAGGTGAGGAGACTGATAAAGTGAACACATTACTCACATTTTGCGTTGCTTTCCCAGGTGGAGAATCATCCATCACGGCTACCATCGAACACGCTCGTAATGACCTTCCTGCCGAACGGCCAAAGCTTTCATTTGCCACCCCCTGCCTGGTCGAGTTCCCGATCTCAATCGAGATCACCGTCACCGTCGGGTTACAACACGGATCCAGAATTGGAGGGGCGCAGGTTTATTATGCAAAGTACAGAGGCGATCCCTACAATGTCCCACGACATGATACGGAGCGGTCAGCCATTACTAAACATTTTCCGGAGATCCCGCCGACCAGATGCAAGGACGTCCAATTTGGAAGAGCTCTCGGAGTAAGCAGATCTAAATAGACGACTGCTGTGTCGCTCAACTTTTTCCTTCAGATTGGCGACCTTGCAAGTTCGTATACGAGACACTGAAGAGTCCCTTCGTGATGTCATTAGAGACATCGATCACTGTCTTGCCAAAGACTATGTTTTAATTTCGGTACGTCCACGTACGCGACATTGGTTGTTATGTAATCGCCGCGAACCTGACTTGTGTTCACAGAGACGCGAAATCTCCGAACGTCAAGCGCGTATTGAAGACCGGCAGGGCGACATCCACTCTATGACTGAAGGATCGAATCGCTGTAAGTTGAGATCCGCTTCCTTCCTTCCGTCATGCTGCACGTTTTCTAGTACGTGACAACCTTGCCGCTCGCCGGATGCAGATCCGAACTCGGCGAGACTGTCTCGCAAAGGCGAAGGTATTGCAAGCTCAAAAGGTGGCCCTGTTCTCAAGTCGGGTACCTCAGATCACCGAGGAGCGGTCGGTCTAGCCAGTTTGCTCTTTTTCGTTCCACATTAATCTATCTCGTTAGAAACAATCTCATTGCCGTCCGAAACTGCATTCCACGGATTCGAACATCGCTTATATCCACGCTTGCTACCATATACCCAATCGAACTCTTGTCCCCCTCGGAACTCCTTTTTATGATTCTCGCTGTTCCTTTACCCATCCCCTTTAGCGCCAATGAGCCTGCGCCACCCTTGTCGCTCTCATCTCATAAGGAGGTCACAGAAGAAACGGTAGCAACGGCGCTTGGATATGCGGCCCATCTCGTGCAGCTCCTCTCCGTGTATATGGGCAAGGGGCTTGTCTACCCAATAACGTATATTGGGAGCAGGAGCTTGATCAGGGACAACATCTCTGCGATGGTTGGCCCTCGAATGTGTGTCCGATTTTCGGTCCTGATACGGCCTGTGTGCTGATGGATGGCTCGTAGGTTTCCCCTCTTCTCAAAAGGCGTGGATACGTATCGCTTTGAATATGCAGTATTTCTCCTCAACAAGGATATAGAAATGGTACGCCTCATGGAATTTACCTTGTCGGCGACTCATGGGTACTCTAGCTTATGGCAGACCGTGATTTGCGAGCGCTTGATATGCGGCATACACTACCTAATCTGAAAAATTTGCTACTTACACTCACTGACGGGGAGTGCGCAAGTGTTCGGTGAGTGGACGTCGCCATCTCAAAATGATGTGTCTGATCGTGTGCCAAGTAACCCGCGATATCAGGACTCGCCATCCACGACGGGTCTGGCCACGCCCCCTCGTGCGGCGTCTCCAGCTAGTCCTAATCCGTCCACCGAAACGCCAAAAGCGGGGCGGAGTCCAGGCTTGCCTGCAACTGAATTACCACCAGAAACAAACTCTTCTACGCCGAAAGCTGGACAAGATGAAGGAAGCACGAGCACACTTTCACGGTACTCGAAGCTGTCCCTCGCTCTTCCGGGCTTCTTTCGATCACGCCATTCACCAGCGTCGGCGAAAGCCGCGAGAGACACAACAGAAGAAGGCGATGCATTCGTTGATGTAACGACGGACTCTTTGGAAGATGCGGGGTCAGGACAGGCCGGAAAGCAAGAAGACGATGATGATCGGGGTACGATCAAAGGTGTGACCGTTGAACAAAGTGCGCCAGGAGAGGGTCTGTCTAACGAGGAAAAGATGTCTGATCCAACGTCGTTGACAGTCGTTTCTCTGGAATCATGTGTCTAATTATTATTATTTTTTGCTTTTGAATGGGAGCGAGATCGCCGGCGCGCGTGATGACCAGGGGTGGATTGAATTCAGTGATTATTATTTTCGGTTTCAATATAAAAAAAACATATCTGATATCGGACTTTGAAAAAAAGAGGGTAAGCCAAGCCGAGCCCTTTTTCGATTTCCACGCGCTACCGAAGTGCCTTAAATTCGCAGGTCTTAACTACACAACATTTCAAGCGTCCTTCTTGCATTGTGCTGCAAAATTTATCGGACACTTGAAAAGGTACGTCCTCCCCCTCCTCCCGCTCGTTCTCTTCACCGTCCCCCACGCCAGCCCAACTGGCCGCATTGTACCATCAGTCCATTCTTAGAAGAACGGCTCAAAATTGGCTTCAAGGTCAGCTCGCTACGTCCGCCTCGTGCATGGTCACATTAACGTCCCCCCCATCATAGGATTACCACACTGTGCAACTAGCATCTAATATCGTTTCTTCATTTCGCCGTTCTCTGTTCCCATTTTCTTTTCCAAGAAAAAGTCTTCCTCTTTGCTACCCAACATGAACACTGTTGAAAACATTAATACTTGCGCCGATAATCGTACCTCTGACGGGAGAAAGCAGAGTCCACCCGCTTTTCTCGACCTCGCAGACTCGGTATGTGTCTCTCCGGTTACCAGTGGCGCTCATTTTTGATCGGAACGCATGCGCGTCAGGCCGCGAGGCTCGGTACTAACATGCCTGACATTTCAGCGGTGCGTTTCACTTGTCTTTTCCAACTCGTTCACTGACCGCCGTCTAGCGCGTTGAGCTGAAGCGCTTGGAACATGAACGTCAGCGCGTCATCCAGCGGAAGCTGTTCGAAGAACAGATGCGTGTTTTGGAGCAGCAGCAGGCGCAGGAACTGCTCAGTATTCCCTACGACTCGGTCGGTATAGCCGTCTCCGCTCCGACAACGCCACCACGCGTGAATGCCGTTTTGCACGGGGACAGCCTCATCAGGTCGGCCCTATCCCATTCCTCGGTCGACGTGGAGGTGCTCTCCAAGGCTGTCGGTTCTGCGGTTGCAGACAAGCGCAAGTCTGTCACCTACGCCCCGTCTGTCGATCTTTCGCCCGAGCTTGGATCGGGTCATGTCGCAAATGGGCAGTACAGCCGTGCTGGTGCAAAGAGTATGCCTGCGAGTCGTCGCACGTCGACCAGCAGCCATGACGAAGAGTTAGTGGAGCATTTTCGGGGGATGGTGCTCTCTGGCGAGAGGCCTACCCGGGTTACGCCAAGTCCTGGTGCTGCGACGCAGTCTATCATGACCAGAGGACGGTATAACGAGGATGAGGTTGAACAGTACAACGTGGGCATGATGCTCGACGAGCAATTGGACCAAGAGATGCACAGTGAGTTTACCTTGTACCCTATTTCATCCTTTGTCTCATGTTTTCAAGATGCCATGAGGAATCTTCCAACTTCGGATGACGACAAGTTTGCGTCCTATGCAAACAAGGTAAGATTCGTGTTTGAGAATGTCGTATCGTTTTTCAGGCTTCGTTAGCTTTCGACGTCTTCTGCTGCATTGGACCTCGCTCATCGTCCCCAGACCTCCCCTCGCAACTCTTTTGTCACCCGTGGTGAAAAGTCGTCTGAATGGCCACAGTTTGTGAGCAACCCACGTGGCCCAGACGGTTTGAGCTCCAAGACCGATCGTCGCACAGTGACGAACCCCACACTTACAGTGACCTCTTCAGCGGATGTCAGTGGGAAGCTTACTGGCGTTGTCTCGGGGGCGTCGACACCACATGTTGGGCAGCACTCGCAGATGAGCCTTGGTTCGTCTGCAGCTCCCTCTTCTCGCCGGGGCTCTCCTTCTGGTGCTCTTGACGGTCTCAGTGCTACGACGCGGTCTGTTCCTGCGACACCGCTCTCCATCACTAACGGCGGTAGCAACCATCTGTTGCAAACCCCGGGGACTCCCCTTACCCCCGATGGCCAGAATATGAGCGGTCGTTTATCGTCGCAAGGAAACCATCACCTTGAGGAAACTGCCAAAGGCGAGATTCAGCCTTCATTATCTCGACTACCGTCTGGCCAATTCACTGAAGCTGGCTTATCGTTTGAGGTATTTCATTCTTGTTGCTATAACTGCCGTATCTTACGGTTCTTGTCACAGTATGGTGTTGATTCGGTCTATGATCTCGCTGGTCAATTGGAGAATTCTCGTTATGGTACCTATGGTTTTGAGGCTACCAACCGGAACGCTCCCGTAGCTAACGGTACGAGTGGATCGACGGCGTTGTACCATCATAATGGATCTCGTTATGGTCTTGGCCAAGGACGCGGCGGCGGACCCGATGGGAAGCTGAATGGTTTACACGGCCCGAAACACAAGCGGGGTGAGATGGATCGTGAGCGCCCACCTTGTCCTCTTACACGTCAGAGGAACTCATAATTTTCCCAAGTCAACCGGTTTGCTGGTACTCGTATCGAAGACTTACAGGGCGAAATCCCCGCGTTGTGTAAGGACCAACATGGTTGTCGGTACCTTCAGAAGAAACTCGAGGAGGGTGTTCCGGAACATCGTGACATGATCTTCCGTGAAACCTTCGGCCACTTTGCCGATCTGATGACAGGTGCTCAAATTCATTACGTCAGCAATACTATGCTGACGAGGTGAAGATCCATTTGGTAACTATTTGTGCCAAAAGTTGTTAGAATACTCTACCGACGAACAGCGCAACGTTATCTGCGAATCGGTTGCGCAAGATTTGGTCAACATATCACTCAACATGCATGGCACCCGTGCTGTACAAAAAATGATTGACTTCCTGTCCACTAGACGACAGGCAAGTCAAATTCACGTTATAATTCCTCTGCCAGACTCACGGTAGAATGTAGACTGATCAGAGATACGATGTTCAGATCCATTCCATTATCGTTGCACTCAGCCTTCATGTTGTTGTGCTCATCAAGGACCTCAATGGCAACCACGTCATTCAAAAATGTCTCAACAAGCTTGCCCCTGAAGACAACCAGGTATGCAAGGTGCCTTGTTCCTATATTCGCTGTGCTAACGTTTACTCTAGTTCATTTATAACGCCGTCGCTGCCAATTGCGTTGAAGTTGCGACCCACCGTCATGGTTGTTGTGTTCTACAGCGATGTATCGATCATGCTTCCGATCATCAGCGTGTTCAACTCGTCAATGAGATCACCTATAACGCGCTCACCTTGGTTCAGGACCCTTACGGGAACTATGTAAGTGTCGCGAAACATGATGGTAACACCGAGCGGCTAAATTTTTATGTCACCAGGTGGTACAATATATCTTGGATCTCAACGACAATCGGTTCAGCGACGCAGTCATTCGTCAGTTTACTGGGAATGTTTGTGCTCTGTCGGTTCAGAAATTCAGTTCCAATGTTATTGAAAAGGTTTGTCGTATGTTTTGTTGCGATGGTCAGACTATTGACGCCAATCCTTGTAGTGCATTCGTGTTGCTGAACACAGTACTAGAAAAATGCTCATTGAAGAATTGCTCAACCGTTCGCGTCTAGAAAAGTTGTTGCGCGACTCGTACGGCAACTATTGTGTCCAAGTTGGTTTCTATTTCCTTAGACTATCCACTCGCTGATGTCGTCTAGACGGCACTCGACTATGCAGAACCTACCCAGCGTGCGCTCCTGGTGGAGGGCATCCGTCCAGTTCTGCCGCTTATCCGCAATACCCCCTACGGTAAACGCATTCAAAACAAGTTGCAACGTGAGCAAGTGGATAACTACAACGGCGGATACCATGGACATCAGATGGTCAATATGGGCTTGAACAATCAGGCACTTGGCTTGGGACACCCTTCTGCTGCTGGGCGGCACCTCCCGCAGAACATTCACCCCAACGGTGCGATTGCAGAAATTTATGGATCCCAGGCGAACTTGTATGGCATTCAAGGACAAGGTTCTTATGGCCACTCCCATTTGGCGCCTCAGTTACACGGCCTCCAAGCACGCTCCATCGACGGATACGTTTTGCAAAACAGTTCGCCTCATAATGCTAGCTTGACCCCCCCACATACCCACACTGGCGGATATTCAGGCGTGTCAGCGTACGCTAACGTGAGCTTTGGCAACATTGGTCTCGCTGGGTCATTGAGCGATCCCTACCAGAGCTACGGATACGGGATGTAAACCGTCTGCCACTGCTGTCGACTTCGCCTCAACGTTCAACCTTCTAGCCGCTCCTTAATGCCATATTTTTCTATGTATATTCTATCTCGGCATGCGTTTGACGCTCGATACCTTCTGTTCCTTGCTGCCTGGCTCATCTCGTCTTCCCGGAGTACCCTTTCGACCTATGGGCACGGTTGGCATTTTGGTCCTGCATCACCCTGCACTTGTACTTTGGTCCGGCATACACAATTGAACCCCCTGGCTTTGCTTTCCGTGTTTCGTTTGTCTTTGCCCTTCTCTTACATGCCTCCATCTGCCGCATTTGTACAGCCTTAATCTTCCACTCATCTAAAGCAATGTCTGTTTAATGGCGAACCATGCCGCAGCACTACTCGTGTACTTATTGTGCAATCTACGCGTGGATTACTTCTCCAGGCTGAGTTTGAAATATGTCGTGCCGAGCTGGGTTTGAATTTGACTTGCGGAAGCCTCGACTCTGCGTTACGTCATAAGCAATGTATTTAAAACGGATCAGTTGCCTCACGCGCCAAGTGTCCGATAGACTTGACCACGACGCTCCCTACCCCATCTCCGTTCCTTCACCATGCGTGACGCTCTGCGCGCCACCGCCTTAGTGGGCGTCGTCCTCTCAAGCGTGCACGCCATTCAGCCTGTTGCTCGAACTGGCAGATACCTCTATACCGCGGACGGTAACAGATTCTATATCAAGGGCCTTGCATACCAAGAACAGGGTCCGCACTTTCTGTGTTTTTTATTCTCGCCTGATTTGCGCCTCCAGGCCAGGTTGTCGCTGACCCAAACAATGCTTTCCTCGAGCCCTCCACGTACATCGACCCCTTGTCCAACGGCACTGCTTGTCAGCGTGACTTGCCCTACCTCCAGCAACTCGGTATCAATACTATTCGTGCCTATAGTGTCAATTCAGCCTTGAATCACGATACATGCATGGAATTGTTTGGAAATGCAGGCATTTATGCCATGTGAGTCGTAGCCATTGTCTCTCACACATGTCTGACCGTGCGTAGAATCGATCTATCTTTGCCGCTAAATGGCTCTATCAACCGCGATGCACCAGCATGGACCACGGGTCTTTTAGACCAGTACATTGAGACTGTCCAGGCGTTTTCAAAGTATGACAACGTCCTGGCATATAATGTAGGAAACGAGGTGGCTACGACAGCAAACGAAACGGCTGCAGCTGCATTTGTGAAAGCAGCTGCTCGCGACGTCAAATCCTACCTGTAAGTCCCCCCACAACGTTTTTGCTCCCACTTATTGACTATTTTCGCCGCAGTAACTCCATCAAGTCATCTGCTCTTGTGGGATACGCTGCCATCGATGGTGATGGGTCCTGGATCCTCCCCCTGGCTGAGTACCTGTCTTGCGACCCTTCTGGCGGTAACTCAGGTGCCGCCGCACTTGATCTTTATGGGCTCAACAACTAGTACGTACCGCCCCGCATTCTTGTTCCTGATCGAAGACTTCTGACATATGTACAGCCAGTGGTGCGGAGATTCAACTTTCCAAGCATCTTATGCTGGAACAGAAGCTCTTTTCTCGGGCTACAACATTCCTGCCTACTTTAGCGAATTTGGTTGCCCCACGAATCCAGTAACAGACTGGAGTGAGGTTGGATCGCTTCTTAGCTCGAACATGTCATCCGTTTGGTCGGGTGGTATTGCTTTTTCCTACTTCCCAGCTACGAGCGCGCAAGGTGGCTACGGCATCGTTTCGATCTCTGCTGATGGTAGCACTGTCACACCCAACCAAAACTTCGACAACCTCAAGACTCAGTACACCCAAGCCTCCCCACCTAATTCACCCTCCAAAACTTCTGCTGGTTCCACGAATTACCCGGCGTGCCCTCAACAGAATTCGACCATGCTCGCTTCCACCACTCTGCCACCCACCCCCAACCTTGCTGCCTGTCAATGTTTGGAAAAGAGCTTGAGCTGTCAATTCACACCGACCACCTCGAACTACAGTGCAATCGTCGGAGCGCTGCTTAATTATGGTTGCAGTGCACTTGGGCAGGCAGGGGGGACTTGCAATCCTATCGCTGCCAATGGTGCTACTGGCGTGTATGGTGCCGTTTCTGCTTGTGATCCAAGTACGTGCAACTCTTTCCGTAACAAGTTAGATTCCTAACATGAGCTCTGCCAGCCATCATGTTGTCCTGGGTAATGACGCAGTACTACCTCGACAACGGGGACAATCCGCAGGCCTGCAGCTTTGGCGGAAACGGCACAGTCAACTTCCAGGCGCCGACAAACACTAGTGCAGCGAACACGGCGGCTTCGTCTTGTTTAGCTAGTGCCACTGGCACAACTGTCCCCACTCTTCCCGCTGGCGTACCCACGAGTGGCTCCGGTGGGCAGTCGACTCCCAGCTCGAGTCCTAACGGTGCCGCTTCTGTTGACACACAAGCATTGTTCGGTGTTTCTATCCTCGTTGCCATTGGCGTTGTTAGTGGAATTTGGACGATCGCATAAATAGACTTATTTTTGATCGATTTTGGGCTTTTCTTTGTAATTTACAGGATTTGAAATAATTCATTTGTCAGCTGTAACAGCTTATCATAAAAGAGGAGAAATTTGCCAGTCAATCGCTTTCTCTAACCGCTATGGGTCCCAACACACACACCACCGAGTGGAGTCTTGCTGACGACGATCTCGACACTAACATGGGCCCCGCTACCACCCACGAGCTCGAGAACGGCGCAGCTGACGTCCAACTTGACGATCCTGACCATCCTCCTGATGCCACTACCAAGGGCTTTGAAGAAACGCACGGCAAAACGGAATATAGACAAGTCAAGGTGCTTAGGTCTCTTCTTGCTGTTTGTTCCTGCTCTGCTACGTGCCCTGTTTGTGTCTACCGCATCCTGTGTCGTGCTCTACTAGCTTGGTCTCTGGAACTGCTACTGTCGAGGTCTGGGGATGCGACGACTGGTCTCTTGTCTCTCTCTCCGTTGAGCGTTTCGCTGCTTCTCGTTCTCGCTTCTGCTCCTTTACCTGGGCCCGGTATTGAACTCTGCGCCACATAGCCGAACAAAGTCTACATTGGCGGCCTCCCGGATCACACCCGCCCAGAGGACCTGCGGAACTGCTTTGGAAAACTCGGCAACATTGTCACCGTCGAGCTCAAGTGAGTCTTTTTACCTTCGAAAAGGGGCTCTTGATAACGCCACACCCCTGTCAGACTTGGCTATGGCTTCGTGGTGCGGTTTTTCGGCGTCCTAGCTTCGTTCTCTATCTGAAATGTTGAGTAGGAGTTTGACAGCAAAGAGGCTGCACAAGACAGTGTGGCTAGGTACCATGAAGGGTATTTCATGGGGAATAAAATCCGGGTCGAGCTTTCTCATAGCCGCGGGCGAACGTATAAGCGCCCTGAAGACCCTGGTGCATGCTATGCCTGCGGCGAAAGTGGCCATTGGGCAAGGTCAGTGCATCGCAGAAATCTGTGGTGTGGAATTCACGAGCCACGATAGGGACTGCCCCCGTTCGACCAACAATGATTCGTAAGTGTTGAGCCGTGGGTTCTTCTCCACACACGCTCACTATGTGCTTCAGGCGTGGCGGCCCCGCTGATCAGTCTACGCGTGATCGTGATTACTCTTCTCGCGATCATCATCACCAATCTAGGGACAATCACTCTTATCGCGATGAATATTCAAAGCATTCTGGCTCGAGGGACACACGTTACTATGACACCCCTTCTGCTGCACCTACCTCCACGCGTGATCACCGTCGGGCTGCCACCCCGCCGCGCGAGCGTCGTGATGACCCCCCACAACGTCGCGAGTACAACGACTACCGTACGCGCGGTTCTCCGCCTGCGTCGGCGTCTCGCTATGAGCGAAGTGGGCAGCACACCTCTGAGAGGGAGTACTCTACGAGTGGCGCAACGTCCCATCGTAACAATAACTACGATCGGTATGACAGGCGCCACAACAATACGGATGACAGAAACACGTCGTATTCATCTCATAGTAGACGAGCCCGGACTCCTCCTGGCCCTCCCCCGGCGAGAGATGAATATGAGAAACCGTCTCGGTGAGACTACGTCCTTGTCCCTGGCCTCAGGAACGGATGCTTACGTTTCGCAGGGGTCAGTATCAGACACAGGAATCACACAGGCGCCCGACAACGCCACCACCTCCTTATCCTGGCAACAACGCGAATGGGTCTCGGACTCGGTAGGTTTATTGTGTTCCATTAATCGCGCTGAGCTCACGTAACATCTAAACCCAGGCGTCGCTCACTCAGCCCACCTCCACGATATGATTCGAGATATGGCAATCCCTCTCAGTCTGACGGCGACAGGTACTCAGCCGCTCCTCGGGAAGGGACACGCGTGAGGGACTATCATCATCGTAGTGGTCGGGGCGAAGACTCTGGTCACAGGCGATCCTAATTCCCCCAAAATGGCTCCAACGTGTAAATGACTTTTTTCTGCGCTGCTTACGTGCTATTTGGTCTGGCTATCTGTGGTTGTGTCATCTAAAGTACTCGAATGGTCTATACAAAAACGCGTCCTGCAGTCTGTTTCACCTCGGCTGGTCTCTCTCTTGCCGTGGTGGCATCCGAAAGATGATTTGTCAAAAGTTGGCTTGCTCTTGGATAGTAAACTTCGATGGAAACTCTCGTGGTCGCGGCTCTACGAGACCGAGGCGTGCGTTTTACTCACCCTAGACCTAGCCGCCTGCGCGCGCACCACCTCGGGCATGTGCCCTCGAAGGGCGCGGCATCGTGCTACCACCAGAAGAGCGGGGAGGACGAGGGCGAGGGCGAGGAGATGCAGCAGGTTCGCCCCACCACTACCACGTGACGCAAGCGGTGCAATGACGCACCATAGCGCGCCACCACTAAGACGGCGACGGCGACGGCATGTAACGGCACGCCCGCCACGACGGCGACAACGACAAGGACGCGTAAGAGAGCGGCGATACGACGTCACCAGGGCGGGAGGGCATGGGGGACGCGACGGCGCGCCCACCACCACCACGCGTAGGGGGGACAACCTCGAGGGCGAAAGGGCGTCCAACTCCACCGCCACCAAAGGACGACGAGGAGGACGAGGAGGTGCAACGGCGCACCCGCTGTCACCACCGCCATCACGACGAGGGGGTACGCAACGGCGCGCCCACCACCACAGCGCCGACGACGAGGGCGTAGGGGCGAAACGGCATGCCTACCACATTGACGAAGACAACAACAGGATGGCGGGAGGCAGTGGTCTGCCCGTCACCACCACGCGATGACACAGAAGGTGAGGACTGTACAACAGAGCAACCCACTCCACCGTGAAAACGAGGGGGCGAAGGGACGCGCGACGCCATGCTAGCGGGATCGGCACACGACACGCCTACCACTACCATGACGAAGACGGCAGCGGTAGGGACGACGAGGCCACGCAACCGCGCGCTGACACTACCACTACCGCCGTCACGGAAACAGCAGCGGCAAGGGCGACGAGGCGCGGCCGTGCGCCCACCACCACCAGGACGGCAATGGGGCACTACCCGGCGACGGCTGCCCGCCAACCGCAACCAACGGCGTGGACAGCGAGGCACCACCACGCCACCACGGCGACGAGGGCGTGGACGATGAGGGCGCCGCCAACGCGCATCCATCGGGCCGTAGAGGTAAGGCAAAGATGGCGCATCACCGACCACCCGCGACGAAGCGGCAAGGGGGGGTGTCCCCGTACCCCCGTAACCCCCCGCGACGACGATGGCGGGGCGACTACCGCGCAACGGCGGCGCATTGTCAGGACCCATGTATGGTACCCGTGAAATGTGAGACCCGCGGGTAGGTGGGTGCGGATATTGAGCGGGTACGGGTACGGGTTGGACCTTGGATACCCCTCCGTGTCCGAATCTCTGCATGCTGCTTTACATTCCTTGTCTGGACGACTTGCAGCTTCGAACCCGGTTTGAGTAGATGTGTGCGTCATGTAGAAACATGTTGTAAACGACACGGTGTCTCCGTTTGGTCTCATGCTAGTTTCGCTCGGTGCATCAGGAAAAAGGCAAAAGTCTAAAGCTGACTAAAAATGCCTTAAATCGGACTTCGGCGGCTAACGGCGGCTCGCTTAGTCGCAGCACGAGCAGAAAGCCAAATAGCCCGTTAGCCAGCATCATCACGTCGTCTATCACGTCGTCCAAGTGCTTAAGACAGTCTAAATGACTCACAGATACCTTATGCATACAGACTCAACACATATTTAGCCAGATTAACTTGATTTGTGTGTAGATAGTACATTGATGATGTTGTTGGAGGCTACCCATTCTTGAAGGATGAATTCATGAAGGCATCACAAAGGTTCTCAAGGATCTTTATGCATGGCAGTCAGTGCCTCCTGGGGACCTGGAGAATCAAATGCTATACAGATAGTCCAGGGGGGCATGCTATATGAACCTCAAGGACTGAAATTGGGCTTGCAAAGGATCAATGAATTTTTAGTGTACAACTAGCTAAATTGCCACACCAAGTTTCAACTTGTTCACAAGTATCAGCATAATTGGACCTCAGTTCCATGCCTTTTCAAGCTTCGACACGAGGGATCTGATCAGCGTTAATTAATGTTACTAACTGATCCTCTCCAACTCAGTGCTAGTTCAACGCACCCGCGAGTCCGACTCGTCCTACACCTCGCGTATCACGTGTTGCTACTAGTCCCCTCAATCACACGTCTCCATAGGATGTCTGCATCTTCTCCAACACTCCGGCCGTACAAACAAGCACATACTGAACCGGGGCCCAACCCGAGTGCTGTAAACACCAGCGCCAGCCCTGAAACGAACGCGGGTTTGATATACGAGTCCAGAAGCTCCAAATGTAGTTCCCGGGGCGGGAACGACACGTCCAGCCCGTCGGGAATGTGGGTGAACGTCTGTGTGTCGATGGCGAGGGCCATGCGCTGTAGAGAAGGACAGAGTTGCAAAAGCTGTACCAGTCCGCTGAGGGTGATCCCGCCACCTCTGCCATCACCCGTTCCCCAACCCCATCGCTCGTTGATCATGAGGTTTTCCAGTCGGGGGCACGTGGACACCAGAACGAGCAGGTCCGAGTCTGTCAGCTGCACAGACCATGGCAAATTGATAAACATTGTACGGAGATCTCCAAAGGTTTGGGGAATGTCGTCCAGCGTGAGGTGCAGAAGATCATGATCATCGGAATCGGTCATATCGTCATCGCAGTCAAGCATCAACAAAACGAGGGTGTTGGAAACACACGCTTTTCGAATGACAGCGTTGCACTCCTGAACTTTCCTTTTCGAACCGCCATCCGAAAACAAGAGGAAGAGTCCCCGGATCACGGGAAGCTGAGTGCGAGAAAAGAACGTCGTGATGGATCCCAGGGAACTGGATGTGATCCTCAAGTCAGCTAGATTGGAGAAGCGTAATACAGGGCCGGAGTGGTCAAAGTCGGCGGTCAATGCGAACCTGAGAGCAGACACGGAGGAGAGATTCGAGATGGCGTCCAGGCTCAAGGCAACGTTTTCACAATGCAGAGTTCGGAGATTCTTCCATCGACATACTTGGAGAGAGATTGTAGCGTCCCGGGGACTAGGGGAATGAGACTCGACTCGGACCGTCTCCACGTTGGGGCAATGGTCCCCAAAAAGGTCGAGGGATGTTGTGATGGGGATAGGAGTAGGCCAGCCTGTAGTAGGACAGAAAACAAGTCTATACATTTGAATCTCGCCGCCGAATTCCACTACAGACGGTGTGAATTCTTCCCATGACAGCGATCGTAAGTTTGGGAAGAGTGGATCAACGAAGGTGGGGGTAAACACCGCCGTCATAGCGCTATCACTAAGGGACCCGAAGGAGCTCGAGGTTTGGCTGATACACCTGACACGACGGGTGTAACTCCGGAGGACGTTCCATTCGGCTTCTTCCAGTGGTCTGCGGAACTCATAGGATTGCTGAAAAGAGCATATAGTGATATCCAGAATGCGCCGAAGACTGGTACATACTTTGTCTGAGGAGACGCACGCCTCAGGGAGACACCGAGCAAGAGGGGAAAGGTCCAACAATTCTTCCCAAAGTGCGTCCAGTGCAGGTTCTTTGAATGCTCGACAGGTTCTAGCTAGCACGGCTAGATCCGCTTTACGAGGCCGCTTCTCGTATGAAGGTATCTCTGGGGACAGAAAATGACGAAGAATACTGAGGAGAATATCTGTAACTGAGAGTGATGGATGCATGTTCTGGTAAAAGAAAGCTCTTGAATTAGAGAAGTTGTATCACGCGTGGGCTTACTTCTTGGATAGCCTTTCAGCAGGCAGGAGCAGACCTGGGTGTCGTTTGAGTTATTGGAAGAGCGGGTGGATGCAAGTACTCGCCGATGGGAACACGTGCAAGAGGTGAGAGATGGAAAGTGCGGGGGACGAGGATTATATAGGGACGGATGAATCCGTTCCAGCGCCGAACGAAAAGCACGACAAGGAAATCAGATTGCCCGGTGCCTCTGCGGGTGCAACTCCTACTACTGAGGGAAACCAAAGATCCACTCATTCCAAGAATCATCAACTATAACGTCGGCGGCTGGCTGCATGGTCGAGGTACCAATACCAGCAGCAAACCATACGGACTCACCAGGATGATTCTTGGGACATGACCGAGGCACTGAACCATCCAAGCAACCCAGAAAAGTGTTAATGTGGAAGTTGTATGAATATATGCTACAACAGCTTGCATGCTCGTTTTGATCCAAAATCGTCAGTTGAATGGGGTATCCATAACACTCGTCAAAGCGTCCAAATTTTAACCATCGAATCACGCCCACCGGAGGTAAGATAGCGATCCATATACCGGACGCGGTCCACAGGTCGGGTGTGCCCGTTGGTCCGCAAGGTCGAATGTTGCATGGTAGTACGATTGTATATCTAGAAACTGCGCTCAGTATGCAAATCAGGATGTATGTATGCAGTACCTTGACACCGTTCTCCCCTGTCGCTGCGACGATCTTGCGTGTGTCGAATTGGAGTGCGGTCACTCCGTGGTCGTACTTGAGTGTTTCATATACCCCACCAGAGCGCACATCCCACACCTATAAAGGAAATGATGCATAATAGTATTAAGATGCAGATCTCGGCTATGCTTACCCGAATTGTCTTGTCCAAACTTCCACTGACAATGTGAATCTCGTCAAATTGTAGGCACGTTATGGGCTCCGTGTGTCCAAGCAGAGTCCGATGGGCCTGGCCAGTACGCACTTCGCGTTATGAGCATCGTAACAACGCGGCTGATCAAGCACCCACTGTCCCACATCCGGACCGCGCCGTCGCCACTCCCACTGACGAGCCCATATCCCCAAAATTGGACGCCACCTACAAAATCTTGATACATGTCCCAGCTTCCGTCCGCGTAGGGTGGTGTTGGCACGGCAAACGAATTTGTGACCACAGCTGCTCCGGGAAACTGCAACTGGCTACCAGACGGCGCGACTTGGGAATGCGAGATTGCCCAAAGGATATCCATCGTGAGAACACATTGCCCAGTGTTCAAGTCCCACTGACGGAGGGTCTTGTCCGATGCGCCTGTGACCTAACGAGGCGTCAACGCAGCCACATATACCGCACGGAAGGCATTCACCAAACAGTCGTCTTCAAAGTAAAGCGATGTGACTGCCTTGCTATGCCCATCAAATGCCCTCTGACAAGGACCCTCGGGGTCTGTGCTAGCCTCGCTGGCTGAACTAGACTTGGGTATTTCAACGAGTTCGCCGTCATGGTATGAAGTTGAGTCTTCTTCTAAAACGTCACTTAATCCATCCTTTTCCCAGTCATCGTCAACGAGACGAAGATCCCATAGTCGAACAGAGCCGTCCTCACTGCCAGTAAGGCATAAGTTGTCCTCAACCTGAATACACTTGACGGTGCCGCGGTGTCCGCGCAGACGTCCGATCTCTGATCCCGTCATCAAGTCCCAGACGCGTGGTTGAGAGTCTTCCTGGGAAGAGCTAACTAGCGTTCCGTATGGTTCTGAAAAATCAAGGGCAGTTATCGGAGTGGAGTGGTTTTCCAAGGTCTTGGGTGATACATGAGTGCGAGGAGGAGCATAAAATGATGTGGAATACCATGAACGCTATGGCAGGAGGGAGGTCGTCGTGCTCCGAGGGTAGAAAGACAGGCCCTAAAAGGGTGAGGAGTGGCAAGGATGCGAATACTAGTGGGAGATACCTTTTCTTCGCCGGGAAGGAGGAGCGTGGTATGTTTGGGGGGTAGTAGCTTTATGATGTCTGGGTGTAGATTGTTCAAACTCTAAACGTTCTTGTATGCCTTGCACTGGTGCGGTGAGCTGACTGGCACGGACGCTCCAAAGGGACATACGTTCGGCATCGAGTTCTAGTTCATCCTCACGAATCTTCAAAAGATCCTGTTCTAAATGTTCGCGAATTAAATGCAGTGCATTGATCTTGTTCTCGACTTCGGATATTTCGCTCTGGACCAGACTCTGACGGTATCACACGGAGGTCCGAGGAGAGATGTGTCAAGACAGACAAGAACGTACCCGACGTACATGGAGATTTTCCTTGTCAGCCATGATCTCATCTGCTTGTCGTGTGAGCTCGTCTTTGCCCAACACTTTAGACGTGTTGAGGCTCTCCCTGGGTCGCCTCTTTCCCTTGCGTCTCTTTTGGTCGACGAGCACGACGTCGTCTTCACTGTGAGTGTCATTGGCCTCGTCGTCCAACATGCCTCTAGCCTGCAAACCCAGCTTCTTCAACCCGACTTTTGGGACGTGAACGTTGCGCAACTGTCGTCTTCTAGTACGGTTCTTGTCTGAGCTGGGAATGGTCGCGTTGAAACCGCGTAGGAGACTGACGTCTGAAGCGACACCGTCCGGTTCTGGCACGTCCGCGCCAAGTAGTTCCTGGGTTGCCTCTTCGACCTGGAGGTCACGGGATGTAACGCGGCGGTTTCCAAGGGTGATACGGAGCGGCGCGCGCCCAAGAGAAGCAAAGTTGAATTTCGAGGCGCCCTTTGAGGTCGAGATGGAGGAGCGGCGGGAGGACACGGCGGAGATGAGCCTCGGTGTCATGATGACGGGCGCGACTGTGGTGAGTGAGTAACAAAGACAGATCAAGCCAATACAACTGACGGTCTGAGAGTATCCTCGCCGAGTCCTCCTTCTGGACGAAGAGCGCGCTCGACATCGCGGTGGTCGTCGTCGCTTGCCGGTGCGTTCCGGCCAAAAGGGCGTGTATATTCACACGGATCACGTGCGATGACATCAGGGGTGGTCTAGACCTGTGACATCATAACACGTGACTTGAGATGAAGAGAGACTTTGAACAGACACGCCGAACTTCAAACTCTGACCGCGTTCATGTCCGGCGATTTCTTCACCAGCGTTCCCCGCCGTCCCCCCTCCACCGACGCCGCCCCGAACGACGACTTTGCCCATGCTATCAGCCGCCGCTTCGGCGCCGCTGATCTCCGCACCGCCCGTCTCCTCCCTCCCCAAACCCCACACCCCCACGTTCACCACACACCCTCTCTCCCACCCTCTCCTTCGTCCCCACTGCCCTTCTCTTCCGTACCACCATCTGCACTCACCGCCTTCCTCGATGACCCCCACGTCCTCGTCCTCGACATTCGTCCCCACGCAGCCCACGCCGCAGCTCGCATCAAGAATGCCATCTCTCTCTCAGTACCAACTACCCTTCTAAAACGCCCCCTTTTCTCCCTCTCAAAACTGTCTCTGATGCTCCCCTCGCCCTCGTCACGCACGCGCTTCGCAGACTGGTCTTCTGCCTCTCGCATCCTCGTCTACGACACCGACTCGGTGTACTCCCCCGATAACAGCATCATTACAGGTCTCTTGCGCAAGTTCCGTGCAGAGGGTTTCACAGGCGAACTGGCCTGGGTCCGTGGTGGTTTTCAAGCCGTCTGGAAAGAGGTTCGCCACCTTGCCACCACAGACCGCCCTCTTCCAGAAGAAGATGACCCTGATACCGCTCCTGCCTTAGGTGCCCTAAGGGCCTCCCATCTCCCAAAAGCCGCTTTTACCCTTTCCTCAACCACTGTTGCCAATCCCCATCTCCCCCCTTCCTATCCACTCCCGAACACCCCTGCTCCTCGTGCCGCAAACCCCTTCTTTGACACCATCCGTCAAAATGTCGAACTCTCTCACGGTATCACCGAGCGTATTCCCTTGCGCCTTCCGAGACGCGTCAGGAGACGAATACACGATCTCCCCTTTCCTTGGTTGCGCGACATCGCACTTCGTTCTGCCCTCGGGCGAACTCCCCCTTCCCGTCATCCAGGACCCGACTGTTTCGAATCTGGCTCCGAGTCGAGCGACGACCCCCACACTTCTGATTTGGATGAGAACGATCCAAATGTTGAAGAGGGTGCTGACGCCCTCGCAATGCAGTTCTATCGCATCGAACTCGCTGAACAGCGCAGGTTACGTTCAATCATGGAACACCATACCAGGGAAAGCGAATTCGCGAGCTTCACATATCCTAACAGGTCACGTAGGTCCCCCGGAAGAGGTGGCACAAGCCTCGGCACCAGTCCTGTGCAACTCGCAGTGGGTATGCGAACCGGTGCAAAATCGGTTCCTGGCACCCCCCACCCGACCCCCTTCCCGTTTTCAATCACTGCCGCAGTCGAAAAGGGCACAAAGAACAGGTAGGTAATGTTTCAGACGATTCTGCGGCCTGGCTTGCGTTTGTTCATTCTGGTCTTGCTACCCTCGTTTTCGTTCCCCCGATGGTCGCAATGATCATTATCAAGGTTGGAAGTACACGACGATTGTCGATCGCCAACGCGAGAGTTCTGCGACACCCCGATCCTGTCTTCTCTTCGTCCGAGTGTACCTTGAACAAGTTACTCACTTATTCTTTTATACGCAGATATACCCACATTTGGCCGTTTGAACACGCACGCGTTCGCCTCCATGATGGTCGTCATCAAGGCTATCATTTCGGCCGGCGAGATAAAGGCAAGCTTTTAGAACGTGGCCGGAACACGAGGGATCGACTAGGAGAGGGAGCGAGGGAACATGTCCCCGAGCAGACCAGGCATCGTCGAAGCCGTTCAAGTCCCGCCTTCGGTTTAAGTGCGGAACAAGTAGCTGCCCCATCGAGAGGCTTTCATCCTAACGAACAATCGTCGATCACCGGGACCCGTGTTGGGCGCGATGCTAACTCCCCTTTGAGCCCAGGCCCTCGTGTTCCTCAAGTGAAGATCGAGTACGACGTCTCGGAGCAGGATTCCCTGATGTCAGGATCATCCACACCAGCGACAGCACTCCCACTCTTAACATCCCCCTTTTATACGCCAATGGAGATATTCCCAGCGCCAACCCCGATGCGTGCTTGGCCGCCTCAGTCGATCACCCTTCCTTCCGGCATCAGTGTCAGCCCAGGAGCGAGGTTGGGAGATACACAGCCTGTTCTGCCTGCGTCTCCATCATTTCCGCTGCGCTTGCCCAGCCGTCCAGGAGGTTTGTTGCCAAGTATCGGTGAACAAACATGGACTTCGGAATCGCTCCCCTCCTCTACTGCTCCTTTTGGTGGCCTTTCCCCGGGGAGTGTCGGAAACTCGGAATTTGACCAAGGGATAAGGCGGAGAGAACCGTCTCCAGTGGATGACTACGTTAATGCGTCCTACGTCCAGCCTTTGGGCACTCGCAAGCGGTACATTGCCACTCAAGGCCCATTACCTTCGACATATATCGATTTCTGGACGTGCGTGTTCCCAATGAGCAACTGGCATGACATGCTGACCGAGTGATTACTTAGCCTTGTTTGGGAGCAGAATGTCCACGTCATCGTCATGCTCACCCGCGAGGTTGAAAATGCCATGGTTAAATGCGGCTCATACTGGACGGACAGAGAATACGGTCCACTGAGACTGGAACTCCTCTCAACGTCGCCACCCATGTCTTCGAGTGCTCATACTTCTGCGGACATGTCGAAGCAGGGATTCTTTGCGGTGCGCGAGCAAAATAGATCAACGTCACGAGACCAACCCGCGTTGGTTACGCGCGTGTTTGCTCTCACCCACACCTCCTATCCTAGCGTTCCCCCGCGGCGAATTACGCATCTACAGTACCTCGAGTGGTCAGACATGAACGTGCCAGACGATCCACGAGGCGTGCTAGACCTCGTTCAAAAACTTGAGCACGTTGTCGCAGAGAGTACGCCCGGCCTGAGTCCAAGTGGGAGTTTGAGTCCGGGGAGCGCGAGTGGCAGTTTATCGGGTAGTCAGTCCCCGGATACAATTCCCGACCAAAATGGCTATAGTGCGCCGTTACTGTCCCCAACAAGTGCTGGATTTGGACCAAGGGGAAGAAGAAGACGTGGAAGTGAATGGAGGCATCCCGAGTTGGACCCCAAGACTGGAATTGCGGCGTTTGCATTTGGGACGACGGCTCCTGTGTTGTTACACTGTTCGGCTGGCGTAGGGAGGACGGGAGGTTTCATTGCCGTGGATGCAGTGTTGGATGGCATACGGAGAGAGCTGCGAAAAAAGAGAGAGGAACAAATTTTAAAGAAGGCAACAGGTGCTAGAGCGGTGGTACACGCAATGGGCAAGGCCGACATGGACGGCGCGGAGGCGAGCGATGAGTTGCGCCTTGAGAGCGAAGCCAAGAGCATGGAGAGTAGTGGCAAGGAGAGCATATCTGATGCAAGTGAACAGATGGATGTCGACGAACCAGCCGGGGCAGAGTCCAAGCCTCAGGATCCGCTTATGATCAATACGGTCCCGATTCACGTTTCCGCTGGGGACCACACCAAAGGACGCAGACGCCACCATCACAGCAGGGGTCCCTCCGGTGACAAGATTCGTTCCAATCCAGGGTTTCTCGTGGTTCATGTTCCCTGTGTGGAGACCAAAAATGTGCCAGAGCAAACCAACGTTACTGGCCTCGATCTTGGTGATCCTGGCTGGCGGCCCTCTTCTACACGTGAATGGGCGGAACAGGTGTCTGACCAGACACGCGCAGGGGAAGGGGATCGACTTTCTCCACCCTCACTCCCTCTTTCGAGCAGGGAGAGGTCACCAGGCGGTAATTCGACCAGCAGTGGTCCATCTACACTCAACTTCACAGATGACTCTATGAATGGGAGCGTTGGCGCAAACGTTAGCGAAAGTGCTAGTGGGAGTGGAAAAAATGTAGAGCGGAAGAGCGGCACGGGCAGCTTGAGTGGGAGCGGGACTGGGAGCTTGAGTGAAGGCGGGCGCGCAACCGTCCTATCCTCGGTGTCTAAACTGGGTTCGGGCTCGATATCGCATTCAACTTCGGGTTCCGGGTCTGGTACGGGCTCTCGGCTTGGCTCCAGTTTACTGCGTGTGCGCTTGCGGGACAGTTCGGCTACCTCGATTTCGGCTGAATCCACAGGATCGCTTTCCCCTCCACATGGGCCAAAGTCTGGCTCTCTGCTGCATCGAACGTCAGGGACGCATGCGAAATCAGGCGCAGACATGGAAGTCGACTGTCCCCTGCGTTCTGTTTCTGCCGCACTCCAACCTACCCATTCAAACACGATAGTCCTACAACACGCGCCACGCTCTCAAACGGTGCGCGGATCATCTCCTATTGCAAGATTTTCGAGTCCTTTTTTCCCAAGACCTACCGAGGATGGCGCTTCGTTCTTTGGTAGTGATGCGGCTGAAGGTCCAGCGTCGCGCTCAGGCTCAGAGCCAGGTTTCGACGAAAACTCCCCTCAAGAATTCCCAAGCGGAGAAAGCGCTGACGCAAAAGAAAGTGGGAAGAACACTTGGGCCGTGTCGGATGGATCAGAAGCACCTGTTGCTCGTTCCAGGCCAAGCACCCTACAGGTCAATACTGAACTTGGTCCACTGAAGATCCTGGGCGCGTCGTACAGTAGCCACTCGACCGAAGGCACATCTAGAGAGAGCCAAGGCCGAAGAAGGATCGTGATTCCGCCAGTTCTCCGCGTTATGAACGATTCTCCGTCGCAACAGTTGACCCCAGCCGAGGTTTCTGGAGCGCCGGAAGGAGACTGCGATGGAGATCAACAGGTCGTTGATTATAAGCTTCCACGACAGCTCCATAGCGAGCTGTCGCCACCTCTGATCTCGTCGTTCGCGGAGCCAATTTGTACGGTCATCCAAGACATGCGGGAGCAGCGAATGAGCCTGTGCCAGAGCCTGCGACAATATGTGTTCGTCCACGCAGCTATCATCGAGGGCGCTTTGAGGATCGTGGACGAGGAACGCGAGTTGTGGGGATCTCTTGGTATGAACGACGATGCCAGTTCTGGTGAAGGCGAGCCTGGGCCGAATTTCGAAAGGAGTGGGCACTGGTCTGACTACCACGAGGGACCGAAAACGTGGCACGAACGGACTGATAAGGCTACTGCGACTTTAGAGCTCGAGCATCCTTATCGGACCCTTGCATTGCATATCGCGCCGCATGCTTGGAACCATGGGTCGGAAGTAGAGATTGGGAGCGGACAGCCTCCGGCGCCGGGGTCGTCTTCGTCGAGTGTGTCCTCTCCATCCAAGGGGAAACGCGGGCCCAGTCCCACAGAGCTGTTGAGGGAGGACAAGACAGGCGCGTTGTCATCGAACAAGCGACCAAGTATCCATCGCCAGACGAGCGTCGGAAAAGGGTTCAAGTGATATATGAATAGGGTCGTGGTGAGTGCTACAGCAGTGCGTACACAAGATCTTATGCTGTTTCCTCCAGTGCGAGGATCTCCAGATCTAGTCGGGAGCGGAGCCCGTCAGTATGCTTGTGCATGTCCACCGTTACGTTTGATGGATATCACCTTTTGTTCAACTGACTGATTTTGTCTGCGTTTTGTTTTCTCTGCTGTTACCACTCGATATGAGACAGTGGATTTTTCTTCGTCTTAGACTGACTCGACCACTCTACCTGTATGTTTGCCGTGTATTCCATGTATTTTTATTGTCCGTGCGCTGGCGTGTCTGAGGACCTGAAATGCGTGGGCAGGGGTCGTGAAGCAAAGCAATCCAGCCCTATCTGCACCATGTACGATATCGACTGATCGATACGACGGATGAGCGCACGATCCCCCTCCCAAAAGAACGTAAGGATACCAGTTGTTCCTGGCCCAGGAATGACGATATGTGATTTTTTTAGATATGAAAAGATGTGTACACTAATGTACGAAATATCTTGCACGCAGTCATTCTGAGGATTCGAAAAAATAGCCATAAACATCAAAAAAAGAAGAGGCGCGAGATGTAGAGTGGATCGTCAGTCGGGGAAAAAAGGAACAAAGAAGCCGTGTCATGATGCAGTGTTTTACATAGCGACCTCACTGAGCACCGACTTCGGGCACCTCGACGGGCCCGGGCGCGGCCTCGTCTCCTTCCGTCCGTCCGGGGTCGTAGGGGTATATCCCTGTGTGCACTTCCGTTCGGCTGTTGAACGATGGATCGGAGAGCGTGGCCGCTCGCGCAAAGAACACGTCCACCGGATTTCCACCATGATTCATGGTATCCAGAGGAGGTACTAGCTCAATGCTAGCGGTACGGTCTACGCAGTGACTACACCCCTCGCTGCAGTCCTTGTGGTGTTTCTCGGCAAATCGAGACGTGCGATGCTGTACACATCCCGGACAGGTACAGTTAAAACCACACGTGCACCCCGAGCCCGCGATGGACTTGATGGTGCTGAGTGGTGGAATAGTGGGGAAGCTAGGAACAGAAGCCAAGGGGGTCGGCCCGACGAGGATCGGGGGAAGTTCGAAACGGGCAGAGGGGGCGACGTGTGATCCGCTCGGTGGCACTTTTGCGCAACAAGATCGAGAAGGTGGGTCGGATGGGGGTTCTACGGCAGACGGTTGATCGCAAAACATGGCGGCCGCTTCTGCGAGGGCTTGCAAGCCATGGTCGAAGCCAGAAGAGCTGGGGCCGGAAACGCAGGACGTCCTCCTGCATGTACACTGACGCACGTTCTTGCAGTGACAGGGATTGAGTAGAGAATCCACTGCAGGAGTGCGATTAGGGTCAGGTTTAGAAATTCAATCGATACTCACCCCTTTGCCTCGAGTCAGGAAGGGATGTGGAGGTGCAAGACTGAAATGCGTCCGAAATCCCGTTGGGGAGAGTAGGCACGCTGGGCATGAATCGGCGAGCTACCGGTCAAGTCAGCGTCGACCGTCCAATTCAGCTCACTGCCGTACTCACGTTTCCTGTCCGGGCGAGCGGCAGGAATGGGGACTTTGTCGACAACAGGCTTGCGGGGGGTGCAAGTGCACTTGGAGTGAACACGTTTCTCCTGCCGGAGTTCACGACACTTGGGACATTGAGAAACAGGGCGCCCCTTCTTCTTCACCTCGAATAACGGACGCTCAGTATGATGGCACGACGAAGATCTATGTCCTTTGATGCATGCTTCGCTGGAGGCAGCTGTGGTCAAAGATAGAAACCGGCAACACAATACGTACCACGCAAACTTTCTCTCGTTTACAAACACCTGCGATCAGGTTAATACTCATTGGCAGTTATCGCACTAAAGACGTGCCATAGCGTAGGACTCTGGTTATTCCATTCGCCCACTAGATGGGGTGAACTTGGATGGGAACACGCGAGTATTTAGCACAGCAGACCGGAAGTCTCCTCTAGGCACTGTCAGGAGGCACGTGACCATCAGTCACCATGACGAGGTCAGTCAATGTGACATTCATTCATACTACAGTATCGGCCAACGGGCGGTGGCCGCAATAATGAACCAGTGGAGGCATATCTGCCGTTCGTACGAGCTCTTCTTATCTCAGAACGTGGTCTGCATATTAATCGAGTTTAGGTTCCCACCCCACTGTATGTCCGTTTGCTCCATAGTTTGCCTCAGCTTCAGGGTACCACTAGTACATGACTTATTCATAATGTCACCCTCCGTCTGCCACTCTATCCTAGCCTTCCCGCGATGGATCGGTGTGTGCCTCGAAATTGGACTGAAAAGACCTCCAGCTCTTCAACTTGATCACACTGCCTTACGTCTACATCAGGTCGAACTTCTCATGGTTGCCGTCCCCCGCTTCAGCTGCACGCGTTCTTTGTTACGGTCAGATATCATGTGAGCTGGACCTGACACTCAGATCGCGTAACTTCACCTCCGAGCCGCTCCAAACGGGAGCCATTTTGGCCCCACTGCGTCTATGCCCGTTACTATTACGACGAGTCCAACTATCTGCAACCTTGATTGGGAGGGATCCATGGCGTGTGAGTGTCTTAACCTTCAATCCTTTTTATTTGAATGGATCCCTTGGTGCAACGAGAATGCTGCCATGAGTGAATCGTCGATTCCCGTTGGTCAGCCGGGCCAGCTTGACGACAACTTGGTGCATCTCCTGCAGTAAGCAATCTTGAACCATTTTCGTAATAATTTTCCACACGGTGCCATTATTAAGGGGATAAATCTTCCTTCAATGAAAGGCCCTTGCGTCGCATTGGGGGTTGCTCAGTGGAAATAGAGCAAGCACATTAATCCTGCTCTTGTTAATCGGCGGCAGATATGACTGCGCATTCTGTGTTGCACGTTCGTGCTAATTGACAGGGGTACCTGGCACGTGAGGCTTTGTGGAGGATACCGGCTAAAAATGCCTGTCCGCTCTCAAACTGTGCCCTAACATGTCCGTTATTACTGTTCTTGCCGTTGGGGCACTCGCCAGGACTGTTTCTGCAGCAGTCGCCTCAACGTTTACTGCTCCCGCTGCCGCGTGCGTACCACATTCGTCCTCAAGTCCTTGGCAGTCCACTGATCAGAGAAATTCATCAGGCCTACTGATACATCATCTTTCTATGTTGGCGCATCAAACGGAACCATTCAGAACAGCCCCGTTGTTCCGGGTGCCGTTTTCGATCGTCTTATTCAGATCTGGCTGGAAAACACCGACTTTGACCAAGCTGCCTCACAGGACGTCTTCCAAAACCTCTCTTCCCAGGGTATCACTCTCACTAGTTACTATGGCGTGACTCATCCTAGCGAGCCTAATTATATCTCCTCTACGGGTGGTAACTTCTGGGGATTGGCCAGTGATGCCCTGGAATATGTCCCAAGCAATATATCCACCATCGTAGACCTCTTGGACCAGAAGAGCATTAGCTGGGCTGAGTATCAGGAGAACATGCCAACCGACGGCTATGGTGGCTTCAACTTCACGAATCCCGATAACTACACCTACCATGTTCGCAAGCACAACCCGCTCATCATTTACAATTCAGTCGCCTCGAATGCAACGCGGGCTGCACGTGTCAGGAATTTCAATGATTTTGCTGTCGACGTAAGTTTCTCCTTTGAACGTTATTGGCGGCACTTGAGTTCTGCACAGCTTGGAAACAGCTCACTTCCTCAGTGGGTATACGTCACACCTAACCTCAGAAAGTTTGTGTCCAAGTTTCTTGTATCATCAAAAAAGTCCACAACGATTACATTTCAGCGACGGCCACGATACGGATGTTGCTTTCGCTGGAGAGTGGCTGCAGTACTGGCTTGTCCCCCTGCTCCAGGACCCTAACTTCAACTCGGATAGGACATTGATATTATTGACTTTTGACGAGTGAGTAAAGTGTGGCATCCTCAGTGTATGTATGATTGGTTTACCGACTTTACGAGGAACGAGACATACGATATCAACAATCGGGTGTTTACTCTTCTTCTCGGTGGTGTCATTCCTCAGAACCTGCAGAATACTACCGATGACACGTTCTATACCCACTATTCCATGTAGGTTCCTCTGATCCCATGATGTTCATCCCTGTACTCATGATTCCTCAGTCTCTCGACGGTCGAAGCAAACTGGGATCTTGGTAACCTTGGTCGCCAGGATACGAACAAGACACTGGCCAGTGAGTGTCGCGTGGTTGATCAAGGATGGCTCTGCCTCACGTCTCCTCTCAGATGTCTTCAACCTTGTCGCAAACGTCACCGGATACAAGAATAACAACCTCACGGGGAGCTCACGGTTACCCCTTCTCAACCTCACCCAAACTATCCCTGGGCCGCTAAACCCTCAATATTGGATCCCGTATCTCGCGCCCAACACTTCAGGAACTGGTGGTGGCAGCGGACCGACCTTTGTTTCGAACGGTACCAACACGTCATTGACCACTGCGCCGGCGCCTGTTAACTTGACGGCTGCTGTGACAAATGGCGCCCTTGGCGGCTTTACACTGCCTAATTTCCTGATGCCGGTTGTGGGCACAGTGCTGGCTGGCGTCCTGCTGCTGTAGACCATGAATCTGTCTTTATGTTGTTTATTCGGACTTTTTGTTTGAGCTTGAACTGACGTATCTGCTTGTGTGAGCATGATTGATACAACTTAGCAAACATGTCGGTGAACGTTATCGTTTGGACTCAGGTGGGTTGTAAATGTCACGCTGTGGCTCAATTGTTATGTTGAATGGCCCCGGGCTGACTCAAGTGGGTATCGAGAGGAAGGCGTCGGCGCCTGCCAGCTTCATATGCCTCTCGGTTGGTTACTTTCCTCGGAAAGAGGGCGGTCGTCATGTAGGGAATAAACGCTTGACCCTATCCTGACAAACCCCCGTGTCTGAAAGGTGAGCACCAAGCTCCTATTTCCAGGCGAATTGATGCATTCCAGGGTGACTTCTGAGAGACGATGCCATGTATCGAATTGGTGCCAGCCCTTGGGTGAGATTTAATCCGCACGCACGACCCCACCGCCGTGAGTAACGACCTGCATAAATCAATCATGTTACGCAAGTTCGGATCAGTTAACGAATCGACTGGCGAGCCACGACCGTTGTATACTGGTCTGATTGGAGAACGTTCGTGACGAGCCGGACCGTGGAGGGTGCCTCAGGTATGCCTGCCTTCGTCCCAGGTTTCAGATTCCTAAATTGTCACACTAGTAATAGTATGCTCAGCTTTAGCGTCAATCGGGTCTACCTTGAATCAATCTTCCCACGTTGGTGCCTCGAACGACACAATTACCAACGCTCCCAGTAAAGTTTCTGGCCATTTCGCCCATATTTGGCTTCAGAGCGACTTTGCAGAACCCAAGTATCCTTCTCAAGTACCCTTTATGAGCGGAGCTGAAGCTGGTGCAAGGGGGCGTCGTTGTCGCCTGTCTGCGTTCCTCAAAGTCTGGGAGGTCTGAACGTTGGTGAATGCCCACCACCGAGCCATACTTGGTAGATTTTAAACTTTAGTAGATCATTTTAGCGGGTGGCTGTGCATATTTTATGGACTGATTTTTTCCTGAGCCAATCGCGTTGCGAGGGGGGTATAAGAATTGACAGATGCCACTCTTGTGTATTTTTCACCATGGCGTCTGTCCGACACCATTCCTCCGTGCCCATGCCTACCCCCTCCTCCTCCCCTCTCTTTGACTTCCCAGTCCCTTCTTTTGTTCCCAACCACGGGAGCTGGCTCTACACCTCCCTCGCTCTCGTCGTCGCCCTCCTCGTCCTCGAGCAGTCCCTCTACAGGTACAAGAAGAAACATCTTCCTGGCGCGACATGGACCATTCCACTCATCGGAAAATTTGCTGACTCGATGAAGCCTACCCTCGAAAACTACATGGCTCAGTGGAATTCTGGTGCTCTAAGTGCCGTCAGCGTATTTAACATGTAAGAGCTACCACCTTCCACCCGCTAGATGGTTATCGAGCTGACTTCTCAACAAGCTTTATCGTCATGGCGTCATCGAATGAGTACTCGCGCAAGATATTAAATTCGCCGAACCATGCAGAGCCGTGTCTCGTCCACTCCGCCAAGGCAGTCCTCATGCCAGACAACTGGTTCGTATATGCTCTTGCATTACGCATCAACGAATACGATTACGTTCTAGGGTGTTCCTCACTGGCAAAAGCCACGTAGAGTACCGAAGGGTTCTCAACACCTTGTTCACACGCAAAGCGCTCAGGTATGCTTTTTTTCGCCCGACCTTCTGTGTGATTCACTCACCATCTCGAAGTATCTATGTCTCTATCCAGGACGCCATTACTCGTGAGCATTTGAACAAATGGCTTGCAACCGCTGCCAGGGACCCCTCACCCAAGTCAATCATGAAGACGGCACGTGAGCTCAACATGCACACATCCCTTCGTGTCTTCTGTGGCAGTCATATCCCTGAGGAAGGGGCCGCCGAGATCAGCCAAAAATACTGGGATATTACCCGTGCTCTTGAACTCGTCAACTTTCCTCTCGCCCTCCCTGGCACTAAAGTTTACAAAGCAATCCAAGCTCGTAAGGCGGCGTTCAAATGGCTAGAGCTTGCTGCTGCAAAGTCCAAGATCGCCATTGCGGAGGGAGCTGAACCAGAGTGTATGCTGGAACAGTGGGTCAAAGAGTTGCAATCTCCCACATACAAGGGTCGCAAAGATTTCAGTGATCGCGAAATGGCTATGGTTGTCTTTTCCTTCTTGTTTGCTTCTCAGGATGCCATGAGCAGTGGCTTGATTTATGGTTTCCAGCACCTTGCTGACCACCCTGAGCTCTTGGCCAAGATTCGCGAGGAGCAATACCGTGTCAGAGGCAATGACATCGACAAGCCCGTGACTTTGGAAATGATGGACGAAATGCCATACTTGAAGGCCTTTGTCAAGGAAAGCATGCGCGTAAAGCCTCCTGTCACTATGGTAATTTCATCCTCTGCTCCCCGTCGCCAGTTCTTGACAGTTTTGTGGAAAGGTTCCGTACAAAACCACGAAAGCGTTCCCCATTGCCTCCGACTACACGGTCCCTCCCAGTAGCATGGTGATCCCGTCCTTCTACCTCTCCCTGCATGACCCCGCTGTATACCCCGACCATGATAGCCTGATCCCAGAACGGTGGCTCGATCCTGACAACTCCGCTAACGCCAACCCCCAAAATTACCTCGTGTTTGGCAGTGGGCCTCACAAATGCATCGGTATCGAGTATGCACAGATGAACATTGGGCTCGTCCTTGCGACTGCTAGCGTGCTCACCAACTGGGAGCATTATGTAACGCCTGAAAGCGAGAAAGTCCAGTACGTGTCGTGTTTGCCATGGTAATCTAGGTTGTGCTTATTCGATATCTACAATAGGATCATTGCAACCCTCTTTCCCAAGGATGGATGCTTACTTAAATTCACGCCCCGTCCAAAGCCCAATTGAGATGTCGGCTTATACGACCTTTGCTTCACCTTACATTTTTATTGAATCATTTCATTAATCAGCATTAAGGCATTAAATTCTTGGGAATGCTAGTCGCTCGCGTTGAACGACTGGATGATTCCACGAGAGATAGAGCTTTGGACATTACATTTGCTTGTAACGATCATCATTACCGGCCTGAGGTTTGCGAGCTCTCGAGCCAGTTATTGGGTGAGTGTCACGCTCAAACTACCCTTGGTTAATTGCGTGTTTCATGTTTCGCAAGCAAGGACAGCATACATCACTGAGGTCGGCAGTCGCACGCTCCATGAGACTTACGATTACACTGGTTTGTGTGCTTTCGTGGCCTCTGTCCGTCTGATCGAAGTGAAGTCTGAGTGAGTCCACCTGCTATACAAGCTACAGCCGCTTTCGGACGTTGGCTGTAAGCTCCTTCGATCCCCGTTGCCACCTTATTCTTTCTTTCGGTACCGGTCCGGTTATGGCGGAGTGGTGGCATTGATTGAATTCGGCGCCTTGATGCTTACGCGCCGTAGAAATCAGAAAATAATACAGTTAATGAAGCGAAATGGGCGCTAGAAGGCTCCTCACAGCACAGCAGCCAATCATTAGCTTCTAACTTAAGCGCACGGTCCTCGATCAAATCATGCCTCCGACTTGCATCGCTCCGCACATATGTGTACCGAGCAATTCTGGCTGGCCACTGGCAGCTGGACGAGCAGAGCATGTTCTCACCCATACGGATTGGCACCGCATGTTTGGCATACACTGTGTAAACATTTAGTTAGGGGGTTTAATCCTGACCGCAGCTTTCAGCAGGACGAACATGCACCACGCACTCTCAGTCCCAGAGATCCTCCTTCGTATAATCGGTCATCTTTCTGGAACATCATCAGCAGATCTAGCAGCGCTAGCCAGGACATGTCGAACGTTCAAAGAACTTGCTTTGGATGCACTCTGGGAGGAACTACAAGATCTTTCTCCTCTCGCACGGTGTCTCCCTGGAGCGTGTTGCTTGTCGCATGCATTCTGTCAACGATGCTATGCGTTCCGCAGACCGCTGAACGAAGCCGATTGGAGCACCCTTCGAAGCTACACCCGGCGCGTTAAATACATACACCGTTTTGCAGGTTCTAGGGCTGGTCTTAGCGCTGCCACAGAACTCTTCACTCCGGCACCCTTTACCGAGCCACTCTTCCCGAATCTTCGATGCCTGGTATTGCAAGATTTCACAACGCTCGCTGTCATGCATGTTGCCGTCAAGTCGTTGACCACCCTGGTTCTCCGTTTCGGTAACGCGCCTGTGGACCCAAGAGCTACGGAGTTCCTCGACGTCCTTGCCGACCGTTGCCCAAACATGCAGACGTTCCAAGTCTATGTCCCTTTCACCGGTCTATTGGATGCATCAATCTCTCGCCAAGTATGTCTATGGAAGAATCTCCGATGTGTAGACTGTGAAAATGTCGCCTTGAGCCTGGACGCCATCTTGCATCTCCCCTACATATCAACTCTGAAGTTCACGCTGAGTGCTGGCTTCGATCATTCTGACGTAGCATTCCCCTTCCCCCACCTTACTTGCCTCAAGATCAATTCCGACTCTCTGGAACCCATCACAAGATTCGTTTCGCGCACCCAACTTCCCATGGTCGATGATCTCAGCATCTTTTTTCGACATGGCGCTTCAAAGCACAGAGTTCATGAGTTCAAGGCTGCGGTTCTCAAAGCGTGTCGTTCCAACACCCTCTCCCACTTCACGTTTTACGGTCAGATCAAGACTTTGACCGAACATAGCCGTCCACAGCTTACGTTGGATGACATGCCTCGCAAAGCCTTTGGAGATCTCCGTACGCTGTGCATCGACCTCGCGTGGTCTGTGAACCTGACAGACTCAGACTTGCTCGATCTCGTGTCTCCATTCCCTCGTCTTGAAAGCCTCGAGATTAACAGTACATGGGGATGGGGAACGGACGGTGGGATCACTCTCGAAGGATTGGTGCAGATCTTGCGACAGTGTCCATCTCTGCATCATGTGGCCCTCGCTATCGACACAGATACATTTACCCGCATTCCTGGCGGGCTGGATGTGTCGTTTCCCCCACGACAGTCAACGCGACTGAATCTCCTGGATTCGTATATCGACTCCCTGTTCGTTCCAGACCTGGTGACGGTGTTCAAGGCCCTCGGACTCGCTTCTTGGTCGTTGAGTGCTGGCGCCAGTGGTGGGGAGTTCGACGAGGCACTTGCTGATTTCGACGCATGGGAGCATGTGTTTGAAGAAATAGAAGACAACGGTACTTGTTATGAAGTCTGATACCTAGGATGTAATTCATTTCGACAGTCTCGATGCATGGGCACCTGAAGGCCTGAAGCTCGAGCTCAAGTGTGGAAGAGCTGAATTATGAGTAACAGGACAGAAAGCGAGCAGTTCATTGAGTTCGCGCACGTCTCCTCTGCAGTCCCTTGGTTGGCTTGCAACATTCATCGTACAAGTATTTCTTGCACTCAAGTCAATTTGATAAGATACTAGAAACGTTTGTCCCTCCCGATCGTTCCTCCCAGCGCTCCACGAGGATGTGCTCGATATTTCCCCCTGAGGGATGCATAGTAACTTGCCATGTATTTCATTTTCATCCACATCCATATCTGCTGCTGAAAACTTTGGATTGTACGTCGTTTGGAGTAGATGTAGCATCGTCGGGTATATTCCGTCGTCGTGCATCACCTGAACCGAGCGGTTCACGCACCTGGCGCATTGGACAGGCGTCCCTGACGATGTGGTACCATATGATGGCACATGTAGGTTTTGACTCACCATGGCGATACCTGCTGTGCGACCACGTCGTAGTGGCCACACATTCGTAACCGTCTCGGACGATGGCCTTGAAGACGAAATATGCATCGCATACCTACGCCTCTGCTGTTCTCCGAACCTTTGGTGAACCTCCTTCGTTCCCCAGATCCTCCTGGAGCATTTCAAACAACCCAACGGATCTGACGAAGGGGCGTCTGTGTCTTTTGACTGGGGCATGAAATTAGTGACGACACGACGTGCCAAAAGAATAAAATATTGGATGAGCATAGAAACAAATAGTGCTGACGCGTGTAGAATTGGATGCCCCAGCATCCACCCAATCCTCTTCAGCAGAGGCTTTGCTTTCGAGCGCGAGACAGACATTATATGCGCTGGGGACATCGGGTGGGGAAGTGGCCTTGGCGATCGTTCATTTCCAAGAAATTATTACAATAACCTGTCTTAAACCACACGTAAAAACCACATGGCAACTACTGCACCAGCGACACCGTCAATTCGGAACATCAAACAACTGACACTTGCGATAGTGGTTCGTGACCGCCAAATTGATTTGTATGCTGAGCGCAGATCGGACGATCATTTCACCACAGACATAGCAAAAATGGGTGTTACACCCCGGCGAGATGCACTGTCAGAGAACTCAAAACGAGCCATCGCGACGTCGTTCGGTAATACACACCGTCATGTGATGACACCCCGTCTCCTTCAGAATTGGTGTCGTGCAGTCTGTTTGTGGGTGAGCCTCAGCAGGCTTGGCAGATCAAGGGACATACTCGGACAGTGTTTCCATCCCCTTTCCTTCATTAAATGCTCCAGTTCGGATGACCCGTCGCACGAATGTTTTGGGCCGTCGATGACGATCGTCTGCTCGCACTTTTTGCACCACACGTGGTGGCAGTTGCTCTGAGGACACACGATATTGGGTACCTCAGCGTAGTCTTCGCGATCCACAAATGCAGGACGTCGGCACCTGAAAATGTATCAGCCTTCCGCACAGCTCAAAGGACGAACGGGCCCACTTGCGGCAGTGGATCTGGATGGTGAACTCGGCCAATTCCATCTCGGTCAAAACTTGATACTGGTCCTCACTGACACCGAGCTGCTCTATAAGCGCCCTCGAGATCACTACAGGCATCACTTGAGTCACAAAACACGAGACAAGACACGATGCTTACTCTTTGGCTCCGCCGACTTGTCTGTCTCGGTTGTGCATACGGGGCAAAAGATCGGATACCGATGTTCTTGGATCTTTGAGGACACAAACTCCTTCAAACAGGACCGGCACATCATGTGCATGCACCCCTCGATTTTTGCGACATAGTCTTCGGGTAGATCATCCATGCAAATACTGCATTGAAATGTGGATTGGATCAGACTTGCGAGCTCTTTCTGCTCTTGTCGAAGTTGCTGATCTTCAGCGTCGAACTCCTTCTGGAGTTGACGTGCAAGTCGTGGTTGCTCTGGGTGTGACCATCCGTCTTCGGTACCAAACTGCTTTCGAGTCTGGCGAACAAGTTGCGCATGCTCATGACGGAGCCGCCGTTCCTCGGAGTCAAATTCGTCCTGAAGCTGAAGCGCGAGGCGCGTAGACTGTATCCATGGGTCGTCCGTATCCATATCTAAAGCGTCTTCAAAGTCTAGTTCCTCGTAGCTAGGGGGCGTTTGGGAGGGAACAGGGGGCGGGTTGTCGGCAAAGATACTTTTCGCTCCGTTTGTGCTAGAGCCAGCAGGTGGTAGAGAGGCACGTTTGACAGGAACCGTAGACAGAGCCCCAGTAAGACTAACACGGGTGCTAGGGGTCCTGGAAGGGCCAGCTACAGCATGACTGATCAAGCCAAAAGAGCGCCCGAGGGTGCGTGTCGCAAACTTTGTCAAAGGAGTGTAAGCTTCCTGTTTCGCTTTCGCCTGTTCTTGTTCTATAGAATTTCGGAGACGATCAGCTTCTGATCTGAGCTCCTTTTTGTCCGAGTCAAGCTTTCTATTTTCGCGCCTAAGCTCCGAAATTTGTGCACGAAGATCAAGTATGGCAAGGCTGGACCTGACCATGGCCGTCTCATGGTCCTTGCGGCGGTTTCTCGCGACAAAGATGTGTGCGGAGCAATTCGAAAGAAGTTGTGCTTGCCACTGGAGGTCGGGTGAGTTCATCATGCTCTCGTCCATGGTGGGTAGGATCTCGCTCAGATTGCGAGCGGCGGCTTCTATTGATGTACTAAATAAAAGACCTGCTCCCTGAGGGTGCGAGGGACGCGGGTGGGAGTCAAATATGACGAAAACTGGGTTGTCTGGAGCACTTGAAAGCGAGTCGGCAGCTGATTTGGAAATCTTGTAGCAAGCAATGATTTCGGGCGGACGTGTGATGATCATCACGGTCGACTTGTCAATATTTTTCATGATTCTGAGGAAAGGACAGATTAATTCCTAGCCATGGCGCACACTGGATGCACCCAACTCGAGGAGGCCCTGAAAGTGTTTCGAGTGCGGACGACCGTATTCGATGGATGTGAGTTTGAGGCATCTACTAAATACTGGGAGGCCGTGGATATCATCGACCTCGAGATGCATGTTGCTAGACCACCCCGCACATATAGCCACGATTTCCTGGGATGTTCTGTCATCGATAATGTTGGATATGGTGACACCTACCTCGATGACGTCCTTTGTACTCAGTTCATCCAAGACATCAGCGAGGGTCCTCCTGTTCTGTTCTGTCCTGAACGCGACCCTGGCAAAGTTGAATGCAGCAAGGCCGCAGGCGGAGACGCCCTGTGCTGTGAACTGACTAGTACCAGCAAAGGAGACGATGCGATCCTCTCCCTTCACGAGAACTTGGGTAGACAGAGGCGGGTCATCACCATCAAGTGGCCTTCTGGACGTTGAGATTTGGGTCATAGTCGTGGCAAGAGCAAGGCCCCTCTTCGTGGCTGTGCCATATCGATCATGGTCACCATACGGAACATCACCGTCTCCCCACCCCTCATCAACACCTCTTGCGCATGGGCCTCGGACGAGTCTCAACTCACAGCCTTGTTCGATTGTCCTCACACCGGCGCAGTCACCACACGAACGGCCACCCCTCACGGATTCGACGAAGACGCCTCGCACACGGTCGCCTTTCTCAAACACACCCTCTCCTCGATCAACTCGTACGGTTACTCTCCACACCCCCTCTCCAAATACATTGGTCCAGACGGCTGGATCCCAACCCTCCTCCGACGTACGCCCACCTCTGCCAAACCGTTCATCATCAGCATCACCGCATCCAACCCATCTGACCTTCGTCTCTCGCTCGATGCCATCCAAGCCCTCCGCGCCAACCCCGCGTGGGCACCCCGCCTCGCCATCGAGCTCAACACGAGCTGTCCAAACATACCCGGCAGTCCACCACCGTCGTACGACCTACCCGCGCTCGCCCCGTTCCTCGACCTCCTCGCCGAGGCATTTTGGACCGATACCCGGCTCACGATCGGGCTCAAGCTCCCACCGTACGTCGTGCACGCACACATGGCGCAGGTCGTGCGCTGCCTCGCGGGATACTCCCGCATCTACGAGGGCGCGTCACTCAATCCGTTTGCGTTTTTGACGTGCACGAATACCCTCGGGAATAGTGTCGTGTTTGCGGACGAGGTCGATGGCACGGGTGAGTTTGCAGTGCCGACGGCTGTCGGGGGACTCGGCGGAGAGGCGATCCACGCCCTGTCGGTTGGGAACGTGTATACGTTTTCGAGGCTGTTGGCAGACTCGGAGGATCCTGCGGTGCGCGAAATCGTGGTGATCGGCGCAGGGGGGGTTACTTCGTCAGAGGCCGCCGCTCGGATGCATCGTGCGGGTGCCCAAGTGGTTGGGTGTGCCACGTTACTCGGAAAATTCGGCACATCCGCGTTTGAACAACTCGCTGGCTGATGACTTATGTACTCACGAAGCTATGAGATAAGATACAATGAAACAGGCGATGTCGATTAGCTAGGTGTAGATGTCCCGAACAAAACGCACGTTATTTAAATGAAGAAATAAGTCAAATGTCTTGAAGGAAATACGGAAAACTGTCCGAGGCAGTCCACGCAAAAAGGGAAAGGTCGAGCGATGATTGTTCGTTCACGTAGCCACCATCCATAAAGTTGACCACCGATTGAAAATGATCAAGAGGGGGGATGGCGTCTGAAGTAGGCCCCTCGCGCGCGTGGTAGAATTGACACGATGGGTCCAAGACATATTCTAGACCCGTTTGCGGAGGGAACATCGGCGGCGCGATGAGGGGGGCGATACTTACCAGAGGCTGTTAGTAAACCATCAGACGAGTCAGGGCATCACGAATCCAACTTGGCTCACCACGAACATCAAATCCCTCTCTGGGACTTGTTGTGGCACCCCTGCAGGTGGCAGCAACGGACTGTGGAACGGTGAGATGTCCAGTGACGAGTCCTTTTCTGGCGGACTCGACTTCACCGCACTGGTGGACGATTCTGGGGCATCAACAACATGTGCGGCAGCCAGACGCTCCTCATCGATCTGCTTGATCGCGCTCTCCAACTCCTCGCCGAGCTTGCCGGCCATGACGAGCTCCGCAAGTTTCTCGCAGCGTTTCACGTCCTCTTCTCCGTTCCTGCGCACCTTGCGCTTGACGCGTCGGTTTCCCCGCCCGGTGGGAGTAAATCGGTAGTCGGGGTACCGCAACTTGTGCTCTCGCTTCTCGGCGGCGGCCTTGTCGCGCCACACCTCCTTCTCTGCGGCTGACAGACGATTCCAGCAGTGAGCTATAATACGTGTAATGTGCCTGTTATCGTGTTCGATGGTGGAGGTGATCTTTTGCGCAGCAGCAAAAGCGGACCGGAAGAGCATGAACGCGTTCCTGGGACGTGGGATGTGGTTGGGGTCTTTATTGCGCGGGGAAGCGCGTGATGGGGGGATAGGCATCGCTGCGAGGTCAGCCGCGGAGGGTAACGCGTCTTGTTTCGTGTCTGGTGAGGGTGTGGGGGAGAAAGAATAGGTCGAGACAGAGTCAAAGGCGGGCCACCGATCGGGTGGGGGAACGAGCAAGTCGTCGAATGCGCCGGTAAAGTTAAAGTTGTCCATGACGAGGGAAGATAAGACGCGCCCATTTTCCGACGTGGCTTTATATCTTTCTTGTCCATACCGAACCCTTTCACCTTGTCACATACACCTTTTCTGAAATCACAAAATTTCCTATCTTGGTAAGTGACGTATGTGACATTACGGTAGGGTTGGACAACTCGGCATCCTCCTTGTCCACGTTGTTCGGTTACATGGCTGACCCTAAACGAGCTGACGGGCCGCTTTGATGAGCTCCAGCATCCGCCCTAAAGCGATTAACCCAAAACTCTGCGGTCCGTACAACCGGGGCTCGCCCATTAACGCGGTTTCCGCAGCACACCACCCCGCCCACGCCCGCTTGAACATTTCCGCAATTTGTCGTCCTTCTCGGTAAAAGTCGTCTTCGTCATCATCCCAGTCCCAGTCTTCTGTGTATCGTTCCTCTTCCTCGGTCTCGTGTCCTGTTGTGCTGTTCGCACGCATCTCCGTCCTCACAGCACGCACCAGTTCGTGGGTCTACATGATCAGCTTGTCGTCGCACATCACCCAGAACACGCACCTGCAAATTCATCGCGCCCACAGCCTCTCGGCGCCGGTGGTGGTCGGACCAGTTGTCCATAATGGTCCCACTCACCAGCTCCGACTCTGACACATGGATATCCTTGTTCTTTGATAGCGTATGGGTAGTTGCAATCGCCAGCAACCGCTGGCAGTAGTCTTCCAAAAGATAATCCATCTCTATCTGCAACTCGGCCGAAGGTGCAGCCAGGCTTAGCCCCAGCCCGTAGAGATTAACCTGTCTGAGGGCGTGCTCGACAATGTCCCCGCCAGACGGTGTATGATCCTGGTTCCACTCTTGTGGCATCCAATCCGTGACAGGGACCCGACGGAACAGTTGTCCGAGTAACTTTTGACTGTTGTAGTGCGCGTCGTCATCCATGCGTGCACCTTCGCGCACGAGGAAATCGGGCTTTCTCCGATCGCGGTGCTTGGGCAAGTCCTGAAACTTGACAGGCGTACCCGTTTTTGGAAAGTCCACAGCTTGAGAGGCGAGCTCTGCCAGTCTGAGGCATTCACCACAAGACGGCCCGAGGTCTGATAGATCCGAGAAGCGGAGGTGCGAGATGGCGATGTGCCCGACGAGGTCCGCCTCGATCTGGGGTGGGATAAGACAGGGACAGGATGGACACTCGAATGACTCACGTAGTCAAAGATAAACGCAACAACGTCCTCAATTCCACACGGATGGGCCGTCCGCTTGATAGGCAGCGATACGTAATCGCCCGGAGTGACGTCCTTTCGCGGGATCAAATCAGGCTAAGCGAGTTGTGAGCCTACAAAGCAACACGCGGCCAGAAGCCCAAACACTGACGTCAAGAATAAGATTGAAGTCATCGCCGTCGAGGTCCCCTCCGCCGAGGCAGGACGACAATGCCCTGTCCCCCCTGTCAAACGGGTTAACTGGCCCGAGAGATTCATTTTACAGATCCATACCTGCATGAAAAGACCACCACATTTTTAAGGTGCTCAAGTTCTTCCCTCCGCACAGCATTCACGATCTTTATGTCGCCAGGATGAATCTGAGGACTCCGCGTAATCGCCACCGTGCCTGTAATCTCCTGGTACACCTTGGTCTTTTCATCATACACCGTTGCATAAATCTCCCCCTCATTGAGACAATCCCATTCATCTGACACTCCGAGGAGTGTAAACGACCCAGGAACTCCAATGTGGGCACGGTACTTGAGCTCTCGCAAGATGTGTGTCTCGGCGCAGTACAGCGCATTGGCAATCAAGTCGTTGTACAGGCTACCCTCGGTGTCCTCCTCGCTGTAGATTCTCACGTTCAAGATCGATGCCATGTTCTTGAACAATGACGGCAGGTGGAACGACGTCCCCAGTCCATGCTGCTGGAGCACCTTGGACGCGTTCAAAAACGAGTCCCGAACAGACTGCGCCTCATTGATCGAGCGATCCTGGAGCTCAATGATACGAGCAGTGCTCGATTCGAGGTATTCCATGAGCACGATCAGCGGTCGATTCAGGAACATGGCCTTGGGCCGTGCAGACGTCGACTGGATGTCGAACGTGCGGCGGTCCGGTGCCTCAAACTTGATTTGCGAGGGACGGAGGCGCACGACTCGGCCCTCCAGCGTCAAGTCTACCACGACCATGCCCTTGGCACCACCAAGACGGAACTGGAAGGCGGATGGTACCCTGCTCCGCGCAGAGTTCCCCTTCGTCTTCTGGTTCGCTCTCCAAATGGCACGCGCGAGCTCCTTTGAGATGGGACTGCAGCCATCCGTCATGACTTTGCCGGTTGGTGACTTGATATCGTTGATGGAAACAATCTCTTCAGGCTCTAGGGTAATCGATGGGTCTGTCGCTGAGAATGCCTGTGACCAACGGGCGCCCAGTCTGGCGGGTTGGTAAAGCAATTGGGAAAAATCGCCCTGTAGGATTGGGTATCAACACGGGACACATGCATAGCACAAGACAGCACTCACGAGGCTTTCCCGGATCGCTTTGGCATCGAGCCTCCTTCCTTGGTCTTCGAATGGGGTGACAAACCACAACGAATGCTCCTTGAGACCACTCATGGAATACCCCAGCATGTGATAGCGTCTTCCTGCGACCATGCAGCCTTCGAGCAAGACAGGGCGGTACCGTTTATAGAGCAAGTCCGTGATCGACGTGTCCAGGTCCCGTCGCAGCTTTGACCTATTCTCGTCCTGAAACGACACACGCAAGAAACATTCGTGATGACCGAACCGACGTAAGACGCTGTTGGACTGGTCCGCAACCGGACCTTCGAGGATATGACGCGTTGGGGTGAGGATCATGTGGTATGAATACGATACACCGGGACTAGAGAGCGCAGGTGCAAGACGTCCCCTCGGCCTCGCCTGTTCTTCCAGATAGAGATTAATCGCGTGAGTAAGACGACCCTCGAGGGTCATCGGCGCAGCACGGCCCCGGGCCCGACCCAAGCGTCGGGACCTCCTATCCTCGCGCTCGCCCTCCAAGAGGGCGATGAACCGCCTAAAGATGGGCGCAGCCGCGTCGTCGTACGTGTCACACAGCTCTTGTAGCCCGCCCTGCAGGGACGTCACGTCACGGCCACTAAGTGTCCAATTTGTGATCGCCTTTTCGACCTCGAACGCGAGCTCAAAGGGCAGAGCCTTCAAAAGAGGCTCAATCGTCAGTCCCGTGTCATGGGGCGTCGAGGTATTATCGCAGACGTGAATAGCGGACTGTTTCCTATTGCAGCGGAGATGAAATCTGGACCGGGCTGCGTGAATGAATGCGTCCCGTTCGTCCTCGTCCCTAAACGTGCACATCAGACTGAAGCAGCCCGGGGGCATGGGGACCTGAGGGATGAGTCCTTGTGCACGCGACGTGTCGATGCGATCGTACACGATCGAGTGTGTCTCGGTTGCAAACACCGGGAACGTGTTCGCCTGAATAAAGAGGACAAGTTCGTCCCCTTCGTTGCTCGTAATGATCGCATCGATCGCAGAAGGCGAGTAGGACACGATCGTGGCAGTCGGGTCGCTGAGCATCATGAGGCTTAGCATGCTGGTGATGTCCAGGCCATCGTCCGACCCGGTATCCTGACTTTGCCTGCGAAGCGTGAAGCGCACCTGACGGCGCTCAAGGTCGCAGGCAATGTCCGCCGATCCCTGGGCGACGAACTCGGCTGCGAACGATCCGTCTGGGAGGAACCGCCCAAAGGCATAGGAGGCGAGGAGGTGCGGCCTACCCTCGCGGATGCGCCGCTCCTTCTCTGCCTTGAGCTGTTGCGGGTCCCTCCACCGCTTGGACTTGAGGATTGCTACCTTCTCCTGGTTCAGAGGCTGAGTGCTAATGGAAAATATCACCCTGGAGCCCTTGATCAACACCCCGTTAGTGCCGTATGAAAGAAGAAAGGTCTGTCCCGCGCTCTCGACTGGCAGCGTCAGAATGCCCATTTTTCCACGCGAATTATGTTTTTTGAAAAGAAAAACGTCGAAGTTGAGCACAGGATTGAGCGGAAACGGTGGTTTGTGAAGTATCTTGGCGAGCTCGACTTTGACATCGTCATCCATAGCCGCGAACGGCACACCGCGCATAAAAAGTTCCATGGTTTAGCAGTACCTTGGAGCATCGCTCAGTCACGTCGTGGATACGTGGGGGGTTGCTTACCGTGTGATATGGAACGGTGCTGAAGAAGATGGCCATCCTGATAAGAGATTTATATCAATCAGCGCCCTGATGTTGTTCACAGGTGTCGGATCCAATACAAATTCATCGGTAACAATCGGACCTTCCAATACACAGCAACCCCCGCATGAAATAGAAATGGTGCCAGTGCGGTGATCTGCAGCTGTACACACGGAATCTAGTAAACCTTGTATCGTGCTCGTACAGCGAGTCACACAAGTAGCGGTTCAAAGGGACTTACATTCAATCTACACGACGACGCTTGTGGCTTTGTCGATCGTAATCCACGGCTGACTGCTTATCCCGACGAGGTGAACGAGACCGCGAAGAACGTGAACGTGGGTTGCTAGTGCGAGCGTCGTGGTAGCCACGGTCCCTTCTTCGCCATCCTTGCTCACGATCATTCTCTAGATGCCGCGGTTTGTCCCGTTTCGGAGATCGACGATCTCGCGAGTCCCGCCCATCCATATCCTCTCTTTCACGCCATGAAGCTCGGCCTCCTTGCCTACTTGCAGCCACTCCTGATGCTGTGGTCCCTCTGGGGGGAAGACCAGTATTTTGAGGGCAGTCTTGGGAGTCGCTGAGCCAGACGACAGGCGCAGTAAACATAAGCCATACCTTTTTTCAGGTGTGGACCGCCACAAAGGAAACAACCTCCGCCTTCTGTCGAACGACCGCCTGACTTGACAGGTCCAACACCTCCAAAACCACCGTTTCCCGCAGTTGTGTCTTGGTCCAACAGGTGTGTATATTTGGTTCTGCTGCGCTTTCCAAAGTTCTTGACTTGCATTACTTTTGGCAAGAATGACACGTCAACCGTGGATTCCGTTGCCTCGGTGTAGTCACGCCTTTTAAGAATCTCGTCATCCTGTCATGATTTGATCAGAACACACAGCATGTCATTTCACCATGTGTCGCACCTGATGGAAGGCACCCTTGTGCCAATACTTTTGAAGGAACTTTTGCTGGCCTTTCGGTTTTTCTTCTCGAAGTTTATTGGCACGCTCGACGTCTTCCCTCATTCGCTGTTCTTCGGGCAGCGCACGCCTTCGTTCGACCTCCTCGCGCTCCTCCTCACGCCTGAGCTCCTCCTCTTTCTCCTTCTTGATCCTCTCCAGTTCCCTGAGACGCCAGGCTTCGAACTCTCCTTCAGGGTCGAGCCCGTCGGTATCATCAACATCCGGAACGACATCTTCTTTCTCCTCTATACGTAACGTAAGATACCATACTGATTTGAGCTGAATAAACGTACTCTCTGCCAACTCCCTCCTGATACTTTCTGCGACGAGATCATGGCTTTCCTTCTTGCGCTGTTCAGCAGCGAGTGCCTTTTGTCGTTGGATCTCTTCCACCTCTTGAACAATAGCATCTCTCTCTGTTATCGTCGCACGCCCGCGTCTGTAGACGCAGCGTTATTAAACGAGACTTGCGAGTAACGATGACATACTTGGGAACAAATACAGGCCGAAAAAGAAGTCTGGGTTTCTCTTCTTCTTCGGAGTCAGACTCTTCTCCACTGGACTAGGTAACATGGTGAGTAATGGGGCATAACTGTACGCGCAAAGGCTCGCCTCCTCCTCTTCCTCTGCTTGCTCCTGTGTCTCTTCGAGCTCCTCTGATTCTTCTATGCGACATGACTGGTAAGAAAAGAAAAGAATAAGAGAGTGATCCACGCGTACCTTCCTCCATGAGTGTTCTACCAGACTCCTCACGACCTGCAACAATGACTTTGCCATCTTTCGAGATGCTAACGTCTTTGAGCGAGACATTGAGTGTACGCAAAGGCTTCGCCTGGGTCGTTAACGTTGCAAGGTCCTGCTCGTCCTCGTCTTCACCACCGATTGGTACAACGTCGCCGTCTTCCTCAGCCTCTTCCCGCTCGACCTCTTCCTCCGAATCAGACGGAACCTCCGCAACACCCTTGGGGGCCTTTCCCTTCCAATACCTCCCCACCGCCCTCGTCGGTCTTGCCGTCGTGTGTTTTCTCACTTGCGTCGCCAGTACCGTCGACATGGTGGTCCAATAAACGACGTCGGATATATGATTAGTCATCCCCACCATTTTGCCTCCACCTCCCATATGCTCGTCCCGACCCGCCGCGCGCTGAGCGTCCTCCACCGCCATGCCATGATGTCCGCCCTCTCCGCCGCACTTGCGACGCATCCCCCATCCATATTCAAAGACCCGCCTGCGCCCGATCCGTCACCAGACCCCGCCGCACCACAGCTCGCCGCGCCGCTTCCGCCCGTCCCCAAAGCACCCCGCCCAAGGCCGACCATCCGAGCGACCAAAGCGGCCCTCTCTATCGTACGTGCTCTCCCACTCCCCTTGCTCGGCTAACCCCATCCCAGACACCCCAAGCGGTGCACCGCCTCCGCGATCTCCTCAATCGTCCGACGCCCCAACTCATACGGATCGGCGTGCGCAACAAGGGCTGTGCCGGCTTATCCTATCATCTAGACTATGTCGACAAGCCTGGCAAGTTTGACGAGGTTGTCGAACAGGACGGCGTGCGGGTGCTCATAGACAGCAAAGCGCTGTTCTCCATCATTGGCAGTAAGATGGATTGGAAGGAGGATGCGCTAAGGTAAGGGCTTCATTTCTTTTGGGATCGTCGGCCTCACGATGTCGTTTAGTTCCAAATTTGTGTTCAATAATCCTAATATAAAGGATGCGTGTGGATGCGGAGAGTCTTTCACTGTCGCATGAACCACCCTCATTTACATGGCATAATTGCAAGTACCCGTATTCTACGCCGTTCTTCTGCTTGTGTATCCTTATTCTACACACTATTGCAACTCCAGGAAACACACCACCGAACTTTTTATGCGCAAGTGGGGATCTTCACTGATGTACAACGCAACATTATAATACTACAACGTCCTGCTCAACTATTTCACCCTCCGGTAGATGATACAACCAAACCAACCGCTAAGCATCTAGAAATTCTTTGGGCATGTCGGCGAATGCTGCAGCACCATTACCCAACAATGCTAGCTGTGTAAGGCATACTGCACTTTGGCGGTACAACCGATCGAGCAAAGGTTGTGCCGGACGCCCTTGTGATTCTGTAACGCATCAGTTCTCGTCCTTAACGTATTGAATTTCCTTACGCAAAATGGCCTGGTTAAGTTCAGTAGCAAGAGTCACCCTCGCAGTCTGCCCCGCAACCTCAGCCGCATCCCCACCTGCCTCCAACGGATCGTCGTAAGCCATGATCACTGATGTCCGCTTGAATATGGCACGAACTTCGGCGCGGTTCTTGTATTCGGACTCCAGCTCCTGGCCGTACGCGACGGCTCTCTCCAGGGCGGACCCATACTGCGCAGCTGTGGCGCCAGCCCAACTGCTAGTAGAAGAGAGCGAGACGACAGAGCGCTTACGACTGGGCCCAATAGCAATTGGAGCGCTGCTTGCAGGAATGCTTATATCTGTGTGCAGCGTGCTCACGTCTGGCGTACCAATCTCTGCCCCACCCTCGTCAATATCCATGCCTATGCCATCTACCATCACCCCACCGTCGCTGCCCACCGTGTCCTCGCTGACGGACTCGAGCGCAGACCCAGACCCAGATCTGGATACCGGTCCACATGCCTCCGCGTTCATCTCGTTCTCCTCTACCGTCAACTTCTTCTTCAATTCTGCCGCCTCCAGCACGAGCTCGACAAACTTCCTACACCGAAGCTTAAATAGCATGAGCCCCGCGTCAGCCTGAAGCACTAGCGGAAAGTGTTTGCGAATCGCTGTTAGTGCGGTATCCACATCTCCGGTGACGATGGATTGAATAATGTGTGTGCGAAGCTCGATGTCGTCGGTTAGGATGGGTGTCAAAACACCCGGCCTTGATGCGGAAGCGTTCGAAGGGCCATCGCCAATGTCCATATCCATGACATAGTCGTCTGTTGTTGGCGTAACAATTGTATGCTCTGCCGGAGCGAGAGGTAACCCATGAGCAGACAATCCACCACGTGTACGACATTGGGATTCAAATGTACGTGCCGCGCGCGCGTAGCCATGATGCGAGAGGTAAGATAGGACGAGGTCGTTGAGTGGTACCTTGTCACCCGGATCGGCAACGGAATTAGCAGTATTGGTGGGAGCTGGTACGTCATATGGGCGAGATCTTTCTCCAGGCCATGTCAAGGGGGTGGATTGAATCTTGGCCCAAATCAGATTACGCTGTTGAAGGACATGGTCTTCTATGTCATACTTGAATGTCTCTTGTCCAAAATTGGCGTGAATAGACTCGTTAGTGAAGCAGAGTCCGACGGCTGGGAAAAGGTCACAATCTTTACCAACATTTTCAAATGCTGTCCCTGAGAATATCGTTGGTCGCAATGCCAACCAGACTCAAATGGGCATACCAAGAAGTGAGCCATTCTTGGTGTAGAATACCTTGTTCTGGGTGAAGTCGATACCACAGCCGATAATGTCACCAACTGAAAATCAAGAGGTTAGATTGCTCGATTGTTCGTAACTTGGCATAGGGTGTACCTCCAAATGCGGTTCCAAATGGCAACCCGTTCTTGTCTCCAGAACATACGGTACCGCTTTCTCCATAATATCCCCAAGAATTCTTTTCCCATCCAGGGAGGCGCGACACTTTGACGTCGCGAGTGATGAAACTGGGGATTACAGTCATTAACCCTGAATTGAGTAGCAAGGGAATGGCAAACCCAACGCTTATGCGACTGAATGGCAAGTATTAGGTCGTGCACAAGCAAAAATGGGGATAGAAACACCTCTTCGAGACTTTACTAGTAACCTCTACTTCGTAGTAAAATATCCCGCAAGCAGGAGGCACGGGGACGATGGTGCGGGCTGTTGCGGCGTCTTTGTCGGACCCTCCAGGTGCTCCTTGGGGGTAAGTGCACTAGACGAAATGACCAAGTCACAGCCCACCTTGATAAACTAGTTCTCTGCCGTCTCCACTTACGCTTAGATGTGGGCTTCTGTATTCGTCGCACCAGCGCGAGGGTAACAACAAGGTTGGTGAAGACGCAGTGATAGAAGATAGCGTGTTTCTCCGAAGTTCTCGGGGAGGACTCATGTCATCTTCGTCGCTGTCATAGGACGGTGACCGTCGCATCCTTCTGGTGCCTAAAGAATCCGGTCTCACGATCGGTTCTGGTTTAGGAGGAGAAATCAGCGGAGCTGATTCTGTTTGCAACAAGTGCCGGAGTGCGGAGTGTTCCAGATAGGCCGGACGAGGAAACGGAGCAGATTCTGCGTGGCGAGGGACATGCCCTCGTTGCGTACTGCGCGCCCTGACTCCGGCGGAGCTTGTCCGTCTCGTTCGTGTGGGTGAGCCAGATGATGTGGAAGAATTGTTGAGACAGGCTGTATCAGTCGTACGAGTCGAGTCGGCCCTGACAACGCGAGGTTCATAAACGGTGTAAGAGGATGCGCCACCTCGCACTGAAGACTGGGAGAAGGAACGAGAGGTCGGCCTTGTTGGGGGACTAGAGGTGACGGTTGTACTCCCACGTACGCCATAAGGGATGCCTATGGCTCCGGGGGAGTTGCGTGGAAGCAAGCCATGGGTAGATATGCGTGAGCGTGGCTGGGAAGGACTAGTGGAGAAGGGTATGGAAATGACAGATTCTATGTGCCGAGCGGGAGAAGATGGAACAGCCCGGAGAGGGATGCTGGAGGGGCGCGGATGTCTGGTGGACATGAAAGGGATTGTGATGCGGAGAAAGATGGGGGGAAGGGTGAAAGAGACGAGATGGGTCGGATGAGAACGAGTTACTTATATATGTATTAGCTGGTGAGTTACGAGGAGATGTGGGGGAGTCACAAAGGTCACAATCGTGTCACGCGATCATATCCAACGCGTCATCTTTCTTTCATCTTCAAGTCTCCATGGTGCGTCCACGTCAGACTCGTGTGGCTCAACTAGACCCGTCTTACGATGCAGGAAACTTCGTTGCGCATTGTTCCGGCTGCAGAACAAAAGACTGCATCTGTGGCTGTCTCGGCCAACAATCTCGGACTTCACGACACTCTTCAGTACGGCCCACGCAGCATCGTCGCAGAAACCAAGTCGAGAGACAACATCGAGAATCGCCTCTCACGTGTAAGCCCAAGTCTGTGCTTGTTCTTCGTGTCATTCAATGGAGCACCCCCAGTGGGAGGAAACGCAGGACAATCTGAAATTAACACTGCTGCGTGATCTGTATGGGTTGCACGCGCCGGCCCGCTTGCTCATGGAACGCAAGATCGTCGCCTCGGTAAGCCCCACGTGATCGTGACGCCATCCCCACCGACGTCTTCGTAGAACCCACACATGCCAGGGATGCGGCGGAGCAACATTCACCTGGATATCCTGATGGGCAGAGACGAGACGCTGGAACCCGAAGACTTTTTCCTTGGTTCGTCACTGCTTCGGGGCGTGTTGGCGATGCTCACGTTCCCAATAGGAATGGAACAACATCTTCCTCAGAATCTCCACTCTGAAATGGAGAAGAAACGCAGGGGGTAGGAGTGCGGTGTGTGTACATGTTTGGGTGTTGGTCCAAGACAGACGCCTTGTAATCGTACATGCATACATACTTTGTTGATCACCATCATGTCCGATTCCTTTGATCCATTCGTACAGCAACGGCCGTCGTTTACAGAGCCGTCTCTTCAGTCTGGCCCGTTGCCGCTGTTTGACCACCATCTCAAGCTCCTCACGGACTCGTTCCTCAACTTTTTCCAGGAAAGGTATGTATCACCCTGATGAAACGTCCTTGGAGGTAATTCGATCACGTCAGGAAGCGCATAGAGGAAATTTAGTGAGCGTCTTCGGGCTACTTCTGCCCCACGTCATGACGCATTCGAACAGTGTCGATTCTCTTGTCAAGCTACATCGCAAAACAAAGTCCATCGATGCCTTTCTGGACGATCGTACGGATATGAGTACCGCTCGCAGGGCGTGGACTGAAGTCAGAGACAACGTCGAAAGAGGTCCGTCCGTCCCTACAGCTCTACATCCGATAGCATTTATTCATCTCTGACAGAGGCACAAACTAGACAAGCTTTCCTTTCGACCCTCACCGTGGATGCAGTCAACGGCCTGATGGCGCTAAAGGTGCATTCTTTCTGATGTTGGGTGACCGTTATCACCAAATAGGCTTTTTCATACTAGGAAACACAGGAGCGTACACGTAAACGCATCAAGGATGACCTTAAAGAATCTTATTCCGCCTACTCTGATTTCGCGGAGAACGTTCTACCGAAACTAAAGCGCGCTTACCTTAAGAAGTGTCAAGAAGTGGAGGTGGGCACTCCACTCTGACCGTGTTCATCACCTCACCTGTGATCAGGATCACAAACTTGCAGCTGCTTCCACCCCACCACAGGCCCCTTCGAATGTCCCATACGGTGACCTCGGGGGCGCGTCTGTGCCAAACTCTCGCTCGAATCCTGTTTTGCCGTCGAGACCCCCCGTCACTGCACCTCAACCTCTCCGCCCTCTCGATCGAAGACCTTCGGGGACGTCACACGCGATGCGAAACCGTTCCCCATCCAATTCTGGAACAACATTTTCTGATTTTGCTCATCATGGTGCTTCGTATGTTCTCTTATCTGCGTCTTTAGAGAGCTGATTCTCTCCAGGTAAGAAGCAGCTCAATCAATTGATTACGTTCCTGGATAAGGGTTCTACAGTCAAGGAGACGCTGGGTGTACGTACCGAAAACAGTGCACTTCGTGCAGTTCGCGCAAAGCGCGAAGCAGATGAGGCTGGTCAATGGAATCTTCCCATAACTCTCCCGTCAACTTGTCTGACGTTGTTTCAGATAGGGAATACCGAAAAGGTGTTTACTGGCTAGAGACCCTTCGGCTTCGGCGGACAAAGATACTGGAGAACGCATATACCGTGCGATATTCATTGTTGCCCCCACTTCAATCTGACGAACTTTCAGAGCCTGGAGAGCTTCATTCGTGACTACTCAAGCACTGTCAAAGGCGTATTGGAAAAATACGTCGACAACATGACGTACGTGTACTTTCTACCGCTTGGAACGCGGAACTCATCAACTTGCAGTGCGACAACCATGACACAGACACAACTCTCTGAACATGCAAGGTCAATGGTCACAAAGATATCCTCCAAAAAAGATGTTTCTCTTATTGCAACTCATATCCCTCGTGCTTTGACGTCATTAATTCCGAAGCCCATACTATATTATAACTATAACGTCGGAGAGTGTAGCGATTTGATCTTTGGCGTCAGTTTGGTGGATTATGCGACTTCGAGGGGTCTCGGAGAAACGGAAATCCCGAAGATTGTCCGCATCTGTATTCAGGAGATCGACGAAAGAGGCCTGGAATCGGAAGGTATCTACCGCGTAAGAAATCCTATTATTATATCTTGCCCATGATCTTATACTTGAATGTGCAGGTGTCAGGGCGACATGCTGTTGTACAAGACGTGCGCATCGTGCCGTTGACAAACCAACAGTCTATATACTGACATCGCCATAGTTGCAACATAAGATAGAAAGGAATGAGGAGGCCTTCAAATTCAACCGATTGACTGATGATGTGTATGCTGTTTCCTCGCTTTTGAAGGTATGCTTTGAACCAGTGATACTGCAAGCTCTGATCCAGTCAATTAGTTATATCTACGCGGGCTGCCGGAACCCTTGTTCAAGTATTCCCTGTCGGATCGCGGCGAGCCAATAGATGGTCGCGGTTTGTGAATCCTACCATGCTCTTACTACCATCTCACGTCCTACGTAAAGCAGGGGATCCCAACACCATCGCTCAAATGCGCTCCAAGATCCGTAGATTGCCAGCAATTCATCGAGAAACGCTTCGAGCCATTGTAGAGCATCTTTCGCGTGTCGCTGCATTCTCGGACAAAAACAAAATGGACATTAGAAACCTGGCCATCGTATTTGGCACTGTCATATTTGGCGAGGATGATGTACCAAAAGGTGGTGATCTGCTCAGCGTTCAGAATATCAAGGTTCTTGTTATTTTCCCATGGACTCGACGACATATTGACCCTAGCTCCAAAGGACACAAGGATGGACGATCTGATTCAAAATACTTCGCAACTTTTCGAGGACCCGATTCCAAGCAACTCTCCTCCGTTGCCCGACGCACCCCCTGGAGAGCACGCGCCGGTGTACAACTATGGCTCGTCGTTCACGAGGGTAGGGAGCATTCCACAGCCGTTGTCACCTCGACAAAACGAAGACTTTACTCCCCGACTACCACCTCGACCAGCGCACAGTATTCATCCTTCACTTCGAGCCAATAATCCGGTTTCACCCACCAAGGCGACGATGGAAATCCCTCCCCTCCCGCCTCATTCCCCGCGTTCCCCGCAGGAGCCAAGCAGTGACGAAGCCCTTGTTCTGGTCTCCCCGCCCCCTTCACCGTTTGCGCCATCGTCGCACCGTAGCTCCGTCTCCCTTTCAGCCACCAACGAGCTTTCAATACGCAGTGACCCGTCTTCCAATGTATAGTCTAGTTTCTGGGAGTTTCGACTTTTTCAATCTTAGAGGGGGCATACACGTTCGTATTCTATTTCAAGTAACAAGTACAGAATCCAGTTCTTATTCGTGGAACGAGTCGTGCCATTGCGATACCGCCCAGTCACTGTCCATCTCTTCCTCTTGGTGCTTGTCTTGGTCCCATTGTTTTTGCCATGCGAGGACAGCCGGATGTGCCATGACCCTCAAGTAGAATGAGTCAGCAAGGGTGCCCAGCGATGACCGATGATCCTTCAGACCTACTTTTCAGGATCGAAATTGACGATTTCGAGTCCTTCCATACACGTCGCGCGTGATATAGCCACGTACGCTATGGTGCCTACTGTGAGCGACGGTCGAATGGGACATCCAAACACATCACCTTGTCCTTTTTCGAATATCCTCCCGAGGTCCACCTTGACCCGCGTCAGCGTCTGTCCTTGCGATTTGTGTATGGACATTGCCCAGGAAAGCGCAAGCGGGACTTGAAGCCGCCGAGCCTCGAGATTGCCCGCCAGACCTTCGACCCTGAACTCGACGGGCGAACACAGTAAACAGCGTCCATTTGTGAACTGGACGAGGGGCCACACTTGGTCTTTAGAAAACACGTGGTGGTTGAGGGCGATGAGCCCAGGATCGGTTTCCTTGGCATCTGGTGTATTCACTGTCTGGGAATTTTGACCTTCCCTTCGTCGTTCCAGCTCTGCTATTTCAATGTGGCGTTGTTGCGCGTCATGGATGCCGATAAACTCGATGACTTTGCCTAGTGACCCATTGACAAGGACACCTTGCAACATGTTCTGGACAGACGGAATGTGAGTGTGGGCGCCATGGATGGGTGAGTAGCATACGCGGAGCAACATCACTTGAGCCCCCACTTTCAAAGGGACATCTTTCGGGCACACAAGCTTGTCGAGCAATTTTTCCGCCTGAAGAACGCTGAGACGTTTCCCATATATGTCGCTCCCGCGTGAGTCCATTGCATTGTATGTTATAGTTCCGCCTTGTAATTGGTTGAGACATCTGAGGTTGTGTTGCTCGACCTCAGATTTAAGAGGAAATCTGGGTGTAAAGTGTAAAGGGAATGTGTTTGGAGCAGATATGGGTCATACAGCTGCGTCGGACTGATGCCATCTTCATAGTGTATTTCACGGGAGAGCTTCCGGAATTCCACTCTCTGCCAGTCTTCCAGGACGCCGGTCCGCATTGAAGCAAGCATATCAATGAACACTAGAAGCAATTTCATTAAAAGAACTTGTTGAGAAGAGAATAACGTACTGTTATCTTTCTGACGAAAAACTTTGGTAAGCTCAACCATGCTTTTTATGCATAGATGCCAGCTCCGGGCTTGAAACGCAAACGTGGCATCGAGTATACTCGTCGAATCTTGGTCGGGCACAGGAGGCAATTGAAAGAAGTCCCCTGAAGCAATGAGCTGAAAACATCAGGTTGTCCATTGAGATGAGGAAATACTATTCAGGTTACCTGAATGCCTCCAAACGGAAGATTGTTGTCTCGTACATGACGCGCAATGGCTTCCTTCGTCCAGATGTGAGCTTTTCAAAAGATTCATCATAAGCCACCGCACTCACCAGTTTATCAAACAAACGGCCATCCAACATGGATACTAGCACAGAATTAGCACAACATAAACCCATATTGGATATGCCAACCTTCGTCAATGACCAAAGCTTTGGCAGCCTTCCACCGCTTTAGCGCAAACCCACTCAGATGGTTCTTCAGTTGGTTAAATGGCTCTTTCCCGAGCCCGATACCTGCCCATGAGTGAATCGTCTGCCCACCAATGTTCAAGCCAGCAATCCCTGTCGGAGCGGTGATCCCAAAATCGACGTCGTATTCGGAGCGTAAATAGTGGATGATTGCTCGAAGTAGAACTGACTTTCCAGTACCTGCGAGTAACGGTCAACAGTGCTCGTGTATGGTGCACAGAAGTGGGATCACCAGCAGGTCCAGTGAAGAAAATACTCCGCCCAGACTTGACCAGCTCCAGAATATTATTTTGCTCATCTGACAGTTTAATAGCAGGTTCTATTGGCTGAGGTGGAACTGCGTCTGCTCCAACTTCACCCATTGCGACGTCTTGGACCTGGCTGTGCACAGGGAAACCATGGGTGGCTTGCTGAGGTGTCGTGTATGTCGTGGCCGATGCAGAGGGTATAGCAGTTCCAACAGTTTGATGGCACACGTTGACGTTGTAGTTTATATCTAGTAGCAGTTCGACGGGGAAGAACGATTTACCATTGAACTCCACCAGCAAGTTCCACTACAAACGTCCGGAGATGCTTACTGGTGACATGATACGTGGTCTGGATGCTAGGGCCAAACTGGTAGCCCGTTAGCCAGGCCTCGGCATCCTTTTCGTCTTCGAATCCTTTGCCGCTGGCTCCGCTAAACCCAAGGGTCTGTTATGGCCGTTTAGAACGTGGCCGCTACTCTGCTGAACTAAAGCTTACTGCAGCCGCGAACTGTCAGGTTAAGTTCACTTGAGCTACTCCTGGGAGGAGTTCCTCGGAGCACTCACCTCCAGGTAGTTGTCGTATACGCGCGGACCGTCGCGCCCAATGCGCACTGCATAGAACCGGGATCGATTGTTGCTCATGGCTCGAATCAATCAAGAAAGAAAAACGCTTTGATGGACACACTGCCAGGACTCACAACGTCCGTCACGTTTCGGTAGAACGTACGTAACCAGGCATACTTATATTGGATGACTTCCCATAGATTATAAAATATTCTGCAGGAATAAATCTGAGTTGAAGGATTATTTTAATGAATTATTTTAATCATGAGTGTTTCCCACAGACGGTAAAATATTTTATTCTAGATTATTC
>JBBPUG010000033.1:0-83389 GCA_038094535.1 Tubosaeta aff. alveolata
AAGCTCATACCACCAATCCAACCAGTGGAAGTGAAACCGATCCCTCTACCTATTCGCACAACACCAGCTGCTCCAGATCTGGTCTGAAGGGATCAAAGCCTAATAAATCATAGATAAACAGAAGAGACCGTAAGGATGAAACCAAGGGGGAATCTGGACCAGCCCCCAATGATGAGAAAACAGGACATTATCACCAGGATAGTAGCGTATTCAGACATCGGGTATCGCCGCCGTTGGAGGATTAAGTCTGGCGTCTTTGGTCGCTTACAGCGCAAACGCGGTGACAGCAAGTATAGTAGTTCCGAGGAGAGCGATGGCATTAACAGGGCGCGTCGAAAGCATTCCGGAATTGGAGGACACGCCGGCATTGGCGGCACCAGCTGCGGTTGGGGTTGGCAAGCCCTTTGGGGATGAGGGAGTGCCAGCAGATGGAGAACCGGTAGGACTGTTGGGAAATCTGAGCTCCTTGGTCGCATGGGCAACCATAAGGTAAGACTTACTTCCCGGAAAGAGGTGTGGACGTGGGAGAAGTGGTATTGGTTAGACAGGAAGTGTCATTACTGGTACCAACAGTGATCTGTCGTCCATTATAAGGATGCTCTGGGAAAAGATACTGTCTCCAGGGGAAAACGTACATTTCCACTCCACCCATCATTACCTTGTGAATCCTCGATGTAGAGCATGACTTGTGTACCGGCAGCGAGGGTAACGGTCCACATCATGGACGTTTCATTCTGATAGCCAAGGTCCTCGCTGCGACAGATGAGCGGTAGGCCAAGGGGGGTCGAGAAGCACGTACAGGGCATTACCACACGGATCATTGGTAGAGGTAACGAGGACTTCGTAGGGCCCGCCGCAGGAATCGGTCCAATTGATTTGGGCTTGCTGACACTGCAAGAAAGGTCAGATAGAACCCTCGTTAAGGATAGAAGGACGAACCTGGACAAGGATGGGTGTGTTAATGTTGATAGTGTCGGACTGGGCCAACACGGAACGAACGAGGAGAAGGAGAGAGAGGGAAAAGAGTGTAGCGAACATGGCCGTTCAGTGGAGTTGTCATTGGATATGAAGATGAAGCCGCTCTTATACTTGAAGGATTCAAACCCCGCACAACAATACATGACCTCGACAATGACACGCTCTTCGCATGCGCCAACAATCATAATATTAATGTGCAGATCGTATTCAGAAACCAACTTAAAGCCTACTCTTAACAACGTTTCCCTCTTCTACAAGTCTCCGTCGCTTCGTGATTCTATTGACATCATTAGCCCGTTCATTCATATTCGGAAGAGACCCACCCAGAATGCATGACTACGCTTGGTTCCTTGCCTACACCCTCCACCCCTTGACGCTCGTCCACAGGGACATAGCATCGCTCGGACGGACCCACGTAGATCTGTCTCGGCCGCCATATTTTGACGCCTCCAGGAGATAGCATCATCTAGGAGACAATATCAGCGGCTTTCTGACAGGAGTAGAAACACAGGTACCTGGCGCCAGTGCGCAAGCCAACCTACGACACGGGGTACAACGAACAAGACAGGGAAGAAATCCATCGGGAAACCTGATAGGCATGAGCTCACGTTCTGCATGTTCTCGTCCGAACACACCCATTGCGCGGTAAATCAGTCCACTTTATCCACGAAATGAGTGCATGTTCCATTGCAAGCATTTCGACATACCTCCAAAAGTCAACGTTGGGTGCAAGCTTTCGCGAGACGAAATAATCATCTTTGAGGGCTGCGTCGTGCAGTGCCATTGCAGTTTTGAGCAAAGGGTCAGCACCCGTGCTGCGCAAGAAGGGCATCTTACGGGCAAATGGGTAAATATAACATATCTAGGACGTACACTGCAAATACTTCATCTGCCACCTTTCTGATGATGAACGACCGTGGATCAGACTGTCGGAGACCGTTAGACTTCCATCGGGCAAGTAGGAAGGTACACGCACGGTCTTGTAAACACGGTGACCGAACCCACTAAGGACCTTTTCACGACGCTTTACGGCGGCGACAAATTCCGGGACATTTTCAGGGCTAGTGTATCCATTAACTCTTGGAGTTGCGTGTGACGGAGATATGTTAAACCCATACCTTCCAATTGATATCAACATCCGGATCACAGCTTCGTTTGCGCCTCCGTGAAGCGGACCACTGGCACCCACGTTTGAGCATCACAGGCTACCTTAAGTGTACGGTAACGCTTACTACAGGGAAGCGCAGCCTGCTGCGATCGCACTGTAAGGGTCTGGGAGGGATGATCCGGTCTGAAGGACGGTGGTACTGGAAGCATTCATCTCGTGATCCGCATGGAGAATGAAGAGAATGTCCAAGGCACGGACGAGGACAGGATGGGGTTTGTATGCGATCTTGCCGGCGGTGGGCGTGGTCGGGAAAGCATCGCTATGCGACAAGTGATCGAGCTGAAAGAGGAACCTGGTGAACAAACCAGCACCTGTCAGTCTACTGTGTTCCACATTGTAGGACAAGGTACGTACGACTCAGTATAACTCATCCCCGTCGGTGGTACCACAAACTCTCTTCCCTGACGGACACGGTACGCCATTGCAGCGAGGGTTATCGCTTTCCCTATTAGCCTATAAATCTGCTTGTCCATGTTCTGGAGCGCAACTGGGTCCCCTTTTGCACAGTTCGTGAAGAGGCTCTGACCTAGGGGTCGTTAGCTTTTTGCTTCTCTTATGCAAACACCTGGGCGATACCTTGCAAAGACGGGTTTGCTTCACTGTAGTACGACCCCACGTAGGCGAATGCGCTGGTCAAAATGGCCATTGGATGGGCATCATACCTAAAGGCGCGGAAGAATCCGGCAGCATCTGCGTGCATCACGCCGTGGTTGAGCACCTCACGCTCAAAGTGGGAGAGCTGGGGTCGGGTGGGGAGAGAACCATAGATGAGAAGATAGGCGCATTCAAGAAACGAAGACTTGGAGGCAAGCTGTTCGATGGGATAGCCTCTGAGAGGGACATAAGTAGGGAATAGTACTGCGGACAATAACACACCTGTAACGCAGGACGCCGTTGTCGCCGTCAATGTAAGTGATGGCGCTCTCGATGACGGCTGTATTGAGGAAGCCTCGATCGGAAACGCGCAGACCGCGTTCGACCTCGTCTTCGGGGCGGTCATTTGGGCCAGGCGGGGCACGAATAGATTTGAAAACGGGAGCAGAGACGGCATTGTGCGATATTCTGCGACACTTAGCACAAGTGAGAGAAACAGCAGGACGTTACGCACGGGACCTTGTATTGCTTCCCGGTACGGTTGTCTGTGACGGTCAGCGACTCGTCGCGCCTTGTCCTAGCGTCTTGACCCATGGTGTGAGCAAGTTACAAGTTGGTTCAAGAGCCGGCTCGATCGGTTAAGCGTCTAATTCACATGTAAATGTACTACTAACACTTGAGTATGGTATGAACGATCTCGCTCGTGTCTCATGCACCTTCTGGTTTCTTATCTCTCGACAACCACCCTGACAAACGAGACGTGAGACAGTAGTGGACAACCAGAACGCATCTTACCTCGCAGTTTCTGATCATGTACCTTCTGTCTCTCGCGGTCTGCAGCCCGCTGGCGCGCCAACTCCGCGTCCACTGACGGCGCCTCTGTGATCATCGTCGCAGTTATTGGTGACGTGCCCGAATAAACGGAATACATACCACTAGGAGCAATCTTCTTGGCCTCTGTGAGGGCGACTTCGGCCTTCTCAAAGTACCCTAATTCACCCAATGCTTTTCCTTTCCGGAACAGCGCTTTGGAGTTGGCCGGGTTCTTTGCTATCGCCTAGGTCAATACTCCGACCGTCAGATAAAGTGTCATGAAATGCACCCAGTTTACCTTGTCAGCTGTATCTATTGCGCGTTTCCAGTTCTCTTGTTTGAGATGGCACGCCGACATGTTGGAATAAATCTTCTCGAGCATAATATCGACCTGCGGGCTATGACCACCAACTGCACGGTCCAGACTCTCACCACGTACCTCTGTTTTCTCTTCTTTAGCACTCGCCGCTTGATCAACGGCAGATGTCGGCGAGGGTGCAGCGGCGGCCAACCCAAGAGATTGCAGGGCGTTTCTAAATTGCATGATCAGGTGTCTGACTAGAAGAGCATGTCAAGCGGCACACTTGTCAAGTCCGTGCAGATACATCAGAGCCTATGAAGTCGATGAGCTTCTGACGTATAATCATCTCAATCTGGCGGTCGTACCTCGTGATACGATCGCAATGCTGCATTTCGTAGCAGCTCAGATGATAACGAGCTGAGAACACTTTCTAGGGACGCACCGCTCTTCAGATCGCCCTCCTTGAATGCTGCATCGGCGACATCTTTCTTTTCACGTGCTGTCTGCAACTTGTGTGCAACTTGGGTCTTTTCCTCTGGCGTCAGTACCACAGAGTTTGCGTCGAGCAGAGCAGCTTGTTCCGTGTCACCAGAGGTGGATGCAGACATCACTATCGAAAACAAAAAGTCTAAGCAGTCAACGAGTCAAGATCAAGGACAAGGGGTCTATTTGTCCATGTTGGTCCCACTTCCGTTTTTGGATCACCCACAGAGTCGGCCTCGCCGACACACTCCGTCAAACACTCCTTGATGACCCTCCTTAATACCGTCCTTGGGTTTTCAGCCTTTGGCCTTGCATCACGCTTTGGTCAGCTTGCAATACAAAAGAGAAATCCTATGGACAGTGAGTTGTTCCGAACGCGCAAGACTTTGATGTTTGACGCGCCTTCCTGTTAGACCTGGCCGGGCATGTCATTGCGATGGCTGCATTTGGTTATGCAGGATATTGGGTGCATCACTATGAAATGCGAACAAACGAGCTCATTGAATGGAAACGTGCGGAAATTCTTGCGAAAGCGGGTGCTGAGGGGGAAGCGAGAGCTGCAGTTTGATGTGCTCCGTGTGCAGCGTAGTCGGGTGGGCGTAGGTTCGTAATTTCTCGAATGTCGTCGAACCTGATTCGTTGTTTCTGAGAGGAATTCTACAACACAGCACGGCATCGCGATTTTGTATTAGAGACCGCGTGGTCGTATGCAGGGTTTTCCGTGCTGCCACATACGGATGCGTGTAGATACGCCACGCGAAAAGCCGATTACCACCACCTCCCCGGTGTGACGATCGAAAGGTATGTGTCAGTGAGTTAACGTGTTCACGGGAGAGGTAGAGGCTTCCATTTCGTGACCCATTGCCCTACTTCTGGCATGCTTATCGCGCAGGTGCAGGTCCGGAAATGAAAGTTGCTGAGGTGCAGCACGTTCTAGGGTTGTCTCGTGTCTGGCCAGCCTGGGATAGACGGGGTCTGTCGGACCTCGAAAGGAGAGTATAAGAAGAGGGGACTGGGCAGGTCGTCCCGCTGGCCCATTAGAATGAACCATTAAGCAAACCATATAGCCTCTCGATTGATACTCATCATGCGTTACTTTCTTCTCTTGCTCGTGCTCAGCTTTGTAGCCACCTCCACGTTCTTTTATGTAGAAGCCAGACGGGTGCGTTGGTCGCGATGTGCTACACAATCGCTGATAGATGGACAGCCCCATAGATCCTCCCGAGTTAGGACGAGGCTCTAGAAGGGTATTTTTAACGGTAAATCCCCAGTTGTAACAAGGTGTATCATAATCCAAGTCAGTGTTGGTCTTGTACGGGCATCGTGAGTGCTGATGGGAGGTTTAGCTTGCTTGTAATCAGTACTTTGGTCCTGGTGACTTTGGCTTAACTCCACCGGTTGTTGAAGCGTACACGTGTTGTGTCATGTCATAACCCTTTTTATAAATCACAAACGCGCGTGTGATTTCAGCGAGGGAAGAAAACGTGTTATCGCGGAGTTTAAATTATCTATTATCGGAGTTGAAAGTGAGAAGTAAACAAGATATTATGTAATCCTTGGTATCCTTTGTTCCCCGACGCGAACGACGACGACGACGACGACACCAAAGTTGAGACTTTCCTTGCTCCGCGCCGTCGCGACTGGTCACATCTCGGACTTTTATTATTTTATTATTTGCAAAGTCGTCGCTGCCATCCGCTCTTTTCCGTATGATGCCCGCGTCTTTCTCCCCGCTCTCTCTCATCGTCCCCCGTCCAAACATCCCCGCCCCCCGCACTCCAAGTCGCAGCCCAGCCGCGTCTCACATCTTGCTGTCACCGCCCTCGGCACATCGAAACAGTACAGACTCGTGGAACAGCTCAAATTACGATTTCAGCGACCCCAACGCAGTATGGAGAGAGGATCAGATCAGGTTGCTCTCTAGGGTACGTCTCATTCTCGCGACACCGCCCTTGGCTTCTCATCTCGCTTTCAAGACCCTCGACGCCCTTCCGTCGCACCTCATCACCCCCTTCAACGGTCCCGTACCACCTTCCAATCTACTCGACAAGATTGCCCGTGGTATTTCGGCTGCCAAGGGGCCGAACGACTGGCCGCACTCCATTCGCGCGACACGGATCAAATTGCTTGAGCTTGCACGTCGCAAGGCTCAAGAAGAACGGCGCAGGACCATTCCCAAGGAAGACAAAGTACCCTTGGCCGGGGTAGGAGCGGCTTGTCAAGGCGAGGGTTACAGAGCGCGGACACCTGATCCATCTGAAATACTCCAACCACGAACCAATACGCCTATTCACACACGTCGTCCGCTTTACCGTCAGTCTAGCATGGACTTTATGGATCCTGAGCAATCAGACCGGAGTGAATCCATTGCACGGTATGTACATCTTCCTTTCTTCTACACGCTTTATCGTTCGATCTCTCCTGTGCTTACTGATGCATTTTTGGGCGCAGTCTCTCAACACGGCTCCAGCGTCATGATCGCGTCTTACATCATCCTTATCTTCGGCCCGCACACGCACGCCACCGCTCAGAGCACAACAGATGTTCCCCAACAGCACTCAGTTCGTCAACTTTGAATTCGATTCGCTATTCTGAGTTCCGAAAGTCAACCATCTCGACGACCTCTTCTTCCTCTTCTTCCTTTGGATCTCCGATGTCAATTTCTGCTCCACTCCGTCCTTCATCCCTTCGTCGTGCTTCTACTTTCACCCTGGCGAGCACACATGATATACACGATCCTGATGCCGAGAATGCCGTGAAGAATGCAGATTTTCGACGGAGTGGTGGATATCCTGGGGAAAATGTAGATGTCAGGGTTACTGTCAAAGTAAAGCGGGCGCCATTGTACAATGGGGGGATTGCTGCTCCGTCGGTACCTGCGACGCCTGCTGACAAACCAAAGAAGTCCAAGTCGACACTTTCGACCGCGGCTCCGTCAGAGCGCATGGTCGTTCCCAATTCTTCGGCGGCAGAGATGAAACCACTACCTCGGACGCCCCCGAACGAGCCTCGCATACTAATCTCGGAGAAGGCAACCCCCAATCAGTCCGGTACCCACAAAAAGAAAGTCAGAAAGGGTCATAAGCCTCAGTTGTCATTCTCGTCTGACGAGGAAGAGAAAATACGCTCCAAAACTGCGAAGAAGGTGCGCACCCACGAACCCTCTTGGCTGGCTTCTGCGGCGCAAGTGCAATCGTCGTTGCTTCTGTCATTGGCACTTCCAAGGCACGGGGAAGGCAGTGATTCGGGTCACAGCAGCAGCACAGGCATCAGGTCGAAGGCGTCTTTATCTTCAAATACCTCGACAGACAACGAGCTCTCGACGGCTAGCACAGAGACTGCTGCAACCACTGTTTCTACCTCATCTATATCTGCATCTCTACCCAAACGCCAGTCGCCCAGGACACCTTGTGTCCACGCCCAGGTTCCGCCCCTCACTCCATCACCAGTAGAACCAATGAAACCCGCCCGTCGAAATCTTTCGCGCAACCCATCTATGTTTGGCCACGAATTGCCTCGTCCGCAGCGCACGCCCGCGTCCCCCTCTCGCATCCCGGTTTCCTCGCCGATACCACTTTCGCCTGTGAGCTCTGCCCCCTTGGTTAGTGCATCTCCCACTTCGCCCTCGGCCCGTCCGCGGACCCTTCGCCGAGCGGCGCGGCGTATATCCTTTGGAAGCGCAGCTGCGAACGGCAGCTTGCTCAGCCCACGTCATCAAGATGGGGATGCCTCAGTTCTCGAGAGTGCTTTCCAGCTTGCTTAGGTCAGTGGTGCACGAGTTTCTCGACGCTTTGCTAGCATCCCTCGGTCTCATCTGCCAATGCTGCATATACACTTACAATGTTTCTCTTTGACTTATGATCTTTCGTTCAGTGCTTCGTGATTCTTCTAACTCAAGTTCCTGACTGATAGTTCCATCAACCATGCCTGTCTCCATTTTGTCTTGCCATCACGTACCATCCACAATCCTTTCCTCCTGCAACCGTGTATTCGATTTACTGTCCGGATTATCATCTCTTTGTTTGATGTTTTTAGTTGTACCGTGAATATTTTGGCATTCTCCTTTCAACAACATCCACTCACCTTCATTTGATCTTTGCCTCTTGCCATTTCGTTCCACATCCAGACCTTCTCCATTCACAATCTATCAGCGTATCCTTATTCTCACGTTCCTTCGAGCATTATCCCAAGTGAGTTTCTTGTCCTGGACCCGTTGACGATCTTGACACGCTACATGCTCAGGTCATTCGTTCACCTTTCCAATATTTTGCTCACTGGTCATTGCTGTGTGCCGACCCCGTTTCCAACCCCAACGTTCCTTGTGTTCCATATCCACAATTACTTACACATCCGATTCTATCGCTGATGGATGGTCGACTGGAGAGACTGGGTTATCTATTTTCAATCGTTTGGTGCTTTCATCCTTCGCATATCCTTTTGCCGAGTGTTATTTTTCTGAATGTATTTTTGCCTTTAAGCCGTTTCTTTGGCCCGCCACTCATTTGCGCAGAGTTCTGTGCCTGTTCGACGGTCGTTCTTTCTCAAATTGTGTTCATGTTCATTCCTCACTCCTTGTCTTTCTGAAAATTGTCCTTTGTTGTATGACATGCCTGCCCTCTCGTACCCGACCGTTGATCGTCTTGGGTTTCGAGTGAACACGGAACAGCAGCTACAATTATGGTACAGTATTAGTACATTTGCATCCATGCTTTTACTGGTTGTATCCTTTGTACCATAGCTTGTAGATGAAGAATGAAGCAGACATGGTGTGAAGTTCACACTTGGCAGATATAATTATAAATCCTGGCTATGAACCTGTGCTATAGCAACAAGAGATTTCTGAGTACTTGGAATGGACACAATGTCAGTGTTAAATTTTTTAATTTTTAAAATCTTTTCTCCCCAATTTTATACAGAACACACCATGTAGCAAAGAGTACAGAATTGCACAGCAAGAAAGCAAGTTGACAACACAACATACAAGATCAAAAACTGAACATGAAAGCACAAAGCATCAAGAAAGTATAGTAAAAGCCAGGCTTCAAACAAAGCATGTGTTGCTCAGATCACCCACCTCAATCCAATCCTGGTCCTCATAGTAGTTGCAGATAAGTTCTCCGATAATAGACTTGCCTGGACCAGCATACTCCTTGACATATGCCTTGCTGGTAAAGATGACCATGCCTCTCTTGCATCTGCTGAGCATGACATTCATTCTCCTTCTGTCCTCAAGAAAACCAAGATCCCTGGACCTGACAAGAGAGATGATGATGTAGTCCTCTTCATTTCCTATCCCACTATAAATACCTGTCCACTAGCATATGACAAGAATCTTACCTTGAAAGGAGTCCACATTGAAACACTTGTTCCCCCATTCAAGCTCAGCCTTCTTCAGCTCCTCTTCTACCAAGGATCTCTGGGCATCATAAGGAGTAAGGATCCTGAACTGCTTTCCCTGCACTTGGAAGATGGAGGCAAGCTGAACAATAGCTTTGCACTCCTCCAAGTTCTAAGAAACAGTGAGACATCTTATAATTAAAACAAACACTATACATACCTTTTGACTTTTACCATGGGATACCTGTTGACCAGGCACATTGACAAAGTAGCAGAGAGCAGATTCTACATCAGCCAAAGGGTGGAGGTCATTGGACTTGAGCAAAGGCTCAGCATCTGGATCATTAGAGAAGTAGACAGTTTGGGCAATAAAATTGCCAATCTGAGGTGGCATACGATCTAAAAAACTAGATTAATCATTGGACTATAAAAATCTTGACAAAAAAACATACATTGGGTATCCAAGAAGATAAAAGGATTTTTACCTGTAGTGGAGTTTTGTTTAATAAGGTGATCAACCTCAAAAACACTCTGAAGTTCCTGGATATCATTCTGGCCATGGGGAGGCACTATATAATGTTGATAAATGAGTATGAATCTGAAAAAGACTAGACTCACATTGCATGTTGTCACCAATAAAGATAGCTTTCCTAATAGTGGAGAAGTTGGTGAAAAGAGGGATGTAGTCTCCAATCTCTATCTGGGAGGCTTCATCTACAATAACAGTGTGGAGAGGATTCTTTTGAAATGCACCTCGCATTCTCAGCATGTCACTAGAAAGCATGCTGAGAGTACAGAGCACAACTGGGCAACCATGGAGTTCAGAGAGCCTTCCAAAAAATTCACCACTGGTAATAGTATTGGCCCTGATACTGTTGTACAAATGCTCATGCCTATGGTAGAAAAACAATGAGAAAAGTCAGTTGAATCATGAATGCAAAGTACTTACCAGACAGCATAGAATTCATCAGCAACCAAGAGTCTCCAGTTGGGAATCTCAAATTTGGCCAGTTTTTCAGCTATGTTCTTGACAGCTATGTTTGATTGTGCTATAAGCCAGATCCCAGATCTTCCAGCTTTAACTGCAGTGAGAACAAAGGAGGCAATAACTGTTGTCTTGCCTGTACCAGGAGGACCTTGGATAACAGCAACTCTAGAAGAGTCAGTCTGGTCTAGCATGCACCTGATAGCCTTCTCCTGGGAGGGGTTGAGGGGACAAGGAATCATCTTGGGATTGAATTTGATATGAGATGGAGCTGGCTGAGACCAATCAGCTGGCCACATAAAACCCTCCCCAGGACCAAGATAGATCTTGTGGATCCATGGGTTGAAGTCAGCACCATCTACACCAAGCCTTCCTTGGAGAACCATGAGGATAACTTGGGCTCTTTTCCTCTCAGCAGAAGTGGGATCATCTCTACCAATCAAAGTGATTGCAGATACTTCCTTCCCAGTCAAAGAGGCATCAGTCTTCAGCTGAGCATGGTCACCCCTTGCAGAGGCAACTTCAGCAGAAACAGTATAACTCCCAACCCCAGCTTGGGCAGAAAGATGGATGTGAGTCTCCTATATATAAGTTGTTCAAGCATGAGAATAAAAGTCATCAATCACAGAAAACACACCTGATTTCTTCCCTTATGAATTTTATTCTGGAAGCGATCAGCTTTAGCACACAGCTGTTGCTTCCCTTCATCAAAAGATGTCTGGTAAGTCCTGGTAACCTCAGTTGGCTTGAGCTGATCTCGTTGAAATGAGTCCATAGTGCTCTTAGCCAGGAATTGGAGGAGCTGGTAACAATGTCAACCAAAGGGACATGAACATAATATGAGATTAGTCACAGTATCTGGGAGCTTCACTGTGTCAATAGGTGGGACTCGAGACAGCCTGTCCTCCATAAAAGCTAGCTGCGAGACATAGTGTGCAGCCCAGGCACGCTGGGCGAGGGGTGTAGTAGCGGTGGAGTTGGTGGCATCGTCGGGATTTTCACAGATAAAGTTGTCGAAAGTTCGGGTAATGTTGTTGTCGAGCACGCCCACTCCCTCGGTAGCGACCTTTATCGTGGCGAGTGGCGCACGGGTCAGCGGTGAACCCGTGCACTGAAGGTCGATCGCCTGTTTGATACGGAGATCATGTCGCTGCCACAGCGCGAGCGCAAGGGGGCCCATGTCGAAGGCATAGACGAACCCGCAGGTACGACACAAGACGTGATCGCAGAGGTATTCACGTCCCGGAGTGGTCAAAGACGGGTTTGAGGAATTAGCGCGTCCGTTGTTCTTGTCACCAGTAAAATCAATGAGGACAACCGTGGTGGCATCGGCGATGGCGAGAACTCGGAGGGTCCCATTGGAAAGATATGTGCCGGAGAGACCGAGGGCACGGCCCTCGTTTCGCTCGACGACGGTGCGCAGGTCGGCGTCGTCTTCGTCCAAGCTGGATATCTTGATCAAGACGACTTCCAGCCTGCCGTCACCGCCTGTATGGAGGAGATTTTGGAAGATAGTGCGAGTCGTAGACATGTGGGATGAATTCTTGAAAGCAGTGGCGCGAGAGATGGTGGGAGCGAAGATGCAAGGGGTGTGGCTCAAAGGACGAACCAACGTGGTCCATCGATGAGCGGAATCCATCGCACAGCCACGGAGGGTACCGCACTTACCAAAGGTGTCAAAGTCACTAATCCCTCAGTTCGCGAAACCCGACTGCAATCTAGCGCATTGTTATTATCTCACTGAAACACACTCGACACAAAAGATAGGTATGAGGTATCCGATTCTAGGCGATGTTTATATTCTACCACCCACTTGAAGGAGGTCTCTCCCGTTCATCCAGTTCTCCCCACCGACGGCCGCAGCCAGCTTGCCAACTAGCGTGTCGGATGCTTCGCCAAAGAGAAACGCACGGCTGGAGCAAATGATCATGCTTTCTTTGCAGCGAGTCAGCATCACGTTGGTGCGACGATGATTCCTCAAGAACCCTGGTTTGCGGGAGCGCACAACGGAGACAATGATGTGGTCGGCTTCATTGCCTAGAAACAAAAGTCACATTCTGTTAACGCATAAGTCTTGGAAACGAACCTTGAAACGAGTCAACGTTGAAGACCTTGTCCTCCCAAGGCAAATTTTCTGATTGAAGCATTCTCTCGATGTGGTTCCTTTGTGCATCGTAGGGCGTAATGATTCGGAACTCCTTTAATTGGTATAGTCGGGCGAGCTTCATTACAGTGCGAGCTTCTTCTTCGTTCTTTCACGAGGATTAGTGCTTTCAAAGGTGGAAGAATGATTGACTTACAATCCAGCTGTGACCTCTTTTCATTTCGCGCCCCTTGTCCACGTCAACGAATCGGCACGCTTTGGAGGAGGTGAAGCGATGGAAAGTCTTAAGCTTGTTCTCGTAGACATGTCTTGAAATGAAAGAACCAATGACATGTGGCATACGGTCTAGACATTATCAGCACCAAGACAAGAGGGTCAAAGTAGGTTACAAACATTGCGTGTCAAGGAACAATGCTCGCCTCCGAAGATGCGCCAATTCGAAAACGCTACGCAATTCCGGGATATCTTCTTGACCATACGGTGGCACTAATGAAAACGTCAACTGCGAAGTGACTACTAGTAGAGAAAGGTTACATTGTTTGTCATCACCGACGAAGACAAGCTTTGACAAGGTCGAATGGAAGCGGTGGAAAACCGGGAGATAGTCCCCGCATTCAATCTGACTAGCTTCGTCGAGTATTAGCATTTCAACAGGGACGATGCGTAGGAATACATCGATGTGAGGACCAGAGAGCATGCTCAAGGTGCATAAAATTACTTCGGAACCACACAATAGCCTGCTTGCTTCGACGACGCTCTTTGGGAATGAATCTGACCGAATGAGACACCGTTGTAAGTCCTCGTAGAGATGTTCGTGCCTATCATCGTTCACTGTTAACAAGGGATACCGCACGAGACACAATAACCCACCAATCAAAGTGAAAGTCCTTAGACACGAGGAGGTTGAACTTGAGGAAACGTTCCTTAATGAATTTTTCAGCGATGTTTTTAACCGCAACATTGGAATGCGCAGCAATCCAAATTTTCCGGTCACAGTTAGCGTGGTCATAGCTCAAGACGGAGGCAGCAATAACTGTTGTTTTCCCAGTTCCCGGAGGCCCCTGAATCATGACGATTCGATCATCGTCCTTGTCCGACAAGATTCTCTGAACAGCCCTCTGCTGAGATGGATTGAGATCACGAGGGAAATACAAAGGGGGAGAACTTCTTCGCCCTTGAGGTTTAGGCCAGCCTGACCGCTCGTCTGGAAGCCACAGCGCCTGGAAAAACGGATTCGAAAGGATGGTTGTTCGATGTTGCAGGGACTCGAGCACGATATCCTGACGGGCGGAGTCTGCGCAAGTGGGATCATCCTTTCCAATAGTCATGACGGAAACAACTTTGTCGCCTTTAACCGCTTGGTTGACATTTATTCGGGCACTCCGACCAGAGACTTTGCTAGTTCGGCCAGTGACTTGGGCCGTAGTGCCTTTTCCCTCCACCTCGATCTGGATAACCTTATACACGACAGTTGTGCTCAGCTGTACGCCAGGTAGAATATCAACAAACCTGATGTTTTGAGCGTTTGATGCGGGTGGAAAAACGGTCGCAAAGAAGGTCGATAGTACCTTTCCTCACTGTGAACTGATTTTTGACGTCGTTCTTGGCAACGACCGGTTTCAGAGCCTCCAATCGGTCGTGATGTCTGGAAATACTTGCTAAAGCATCAAGGTGCTGAAGTTGTGTCGCACGTTAGAATAGCAATGCGAAATGAATCGAGCACCGCACCGCTCTCGGGAAGATCCTTGTGTCGACTCTGGAGAGAGTGGCAAAACGCGAAGACATGTGGGGGAGAGTCGCAGCTCTACAAGCAGCCCATGCCTTTAGAGCCACATTGACCGTGGCATCGGTAGGTTTCGAATGGTTGAAGAACAACGACAGGACATTTCTCTTGTCCAGTTTCAGTTCTCCACCCATTGCATTCATCAACGCCTCAAGGGAATGCCTGCCATCAGTTGTCACTGAAATCATATCCACCGCATCATTAATACGGATGGAGAGATCCAAATGCAAAGCGACCGCTATCTGGTCCATCATAAAAGCATACTTGTGAAATTTAGGATTGAGAAGAAGGTGGTCTTGAATGAGACGATTGCTTTTAGTGATGCGTCGCTGTCTCGTGTCCTGAAAATTGTGGCGCGCAGGCTTGGATATGTTCACAACAAGCACTCGAGAGAGTACGGCGAAAGCGAGGGAAGAAAGTCGACAGGTCTTGTCGTAGGTGGCGGAAATGCCAAGAGCACGGTCTGCAAGCGCGGCGTCCAGCAATGGCTGCAGGTGCATCGCGGTCACAGCATCGTCTTGGCTTCTCACAACAGTAAAAGTCGTGGAGTCGTTGAGGAACAGGTTCTGAGTGATCGTAAGTGACATGGCAGTGAGGATGGGGGAAAGGGTGTACGAACAAATTGGCGCGTCCGCCTTTTATTGGCATTGGCACCAATAAAGGAGGGAGCTACAGCAAGCACTGCAAGTCGCCCACAATGCTGATATGGTGACCGTCATGACACGTCACGTGCCGTCGGGACTACTTATCCGCATACCCTCATTCACTTGTAAGAACATGGCAACTCCTGTCATCGTCGGTCTTGGTGCAGTGACGGCCGCACTTGTGGGGAGACATCTCCTTCTGAGCGGCGCTATTGGAAGAGCAGCGGCAGATCAGTGGGCAAGAGGCGGATTCAAAGCTAAAATGGACCGCAAAGAGGCCATTGCAATCCTCGGATTAAAGTGCGTCGTTCTCGTCCAGTCACCCCTCGGTCAACCGTTCATGCTCATCTGCAGAGATGGGCCCATGCTCCGTAATAAACTCAAGGATGCGCACCGCCAAATTATGTTGGCCAACCACCCCGACCGCGGCGGTTCGCCATACCTCGCGAGTAAAATCAACGAGGCAAAGGATTTGCTGGAGAAGACTGACGGGAAGCGATGAGAACGCCCACTAGGTATCTCTATTTTTTGGTGAGTCCTTTGCACATTACGAGTCGGCTTCGCCTTATACTTGACCGCAGTCATGTACATTAATACCGTGAACGCCGTCACTCATACTGCTGACTAATCCTTGCTCATCTCTTGCCAATCGTGCACGATGGACGTGGTAGAGTTTGACTCGTCTTTGCTCGGAACAAAGGATCAGTGAGGGTCTGGTTACCTCTCACGACACCAGAGTGTAACAACCCCATTCAAAACAGCTGGGATCAACGCTACTCGGAAGAACTCGCCCAATTTTACGAAAGCGGACTAGAAGGCGAAGTATGGTAGGTCCGCGCCCCACTTCCTTGCGCCCTCTCAACCCATCAGGTTCGGCGAGGAACCCGTCGAGAATATGGTCGCATGGGCCTTGACCCACGCTCCTCCGACAGGCCGTCCGCACGTTCTTGACATAGGCACGGGCAACGGACATCTTCTGTTTGCATTGGTCGAAGCTGGCTACGATGCATCACGATTGACGGGAATTGATTACTGCCAGGGGTCAGTTGACCTGTCCGCCGCCATCGCCAAGCAGCGGGACGATGACGAGGAGACTACGTACACAAACATCACCTTTGCGGTGTGCGACTTTCTGGATCCGGAGCCATCGGTCCCGCGAAGGGAGAACGCAAGCGACGGGTTTTGGGATCTCATCTTGGACAAAGGCACCTACGATGCGATGTCACTCATGGACAAAAACGATCGGGGGGCTGCCCCGCTTGAGGAGTATGTCCCACGAATTGTCAAGTTACTCAGACCAGGTGGCCATTTTCTGATTACTTGTGCGAGCCTCTTCCGATCTTTGGTCACAAATTGATCTCCTACACAGCATGCAACTTCACCGAAGACGAGTTAACTCAGAGAATCACCACGAAAGGGAGTGGCCTTGATTATAAGTGTGTAGCCAAGCCTGTCAAGTTTGAGGACCATCTGACAATCTAAAAAGAGGCAGCATCCCGTACAAAAGGTTTACCTTTGGAGGGAAAAGTGGAAGCTCGTATGCAACTGTAGCATTTCAAAAGTCCCTTGGTTGATGGCGTTAAGCACGCCTCAGAGAAAAATATACTGCTGTTCGTAATCTAGAGCCTTGGAACCTCATCCATTCCCATCCGCAACATCTCTTTTGTTACAGTACATGCCCACTTGATCAATCCCTCCTCTCCCTTGAATGCATTTGATAGGAAGAATATCAGTCCGAGGCATAGATTTTCGATTTTAGTTGCCTTCATAAAGATTTCTTCGATCGCTCCTCGATTGCGAGACATTTGTTCGATAGCATTGTCTGCGAGGATCGGTGACGACGCCTGACTCGCAATAAATATCTGGACAAAAAGTTCTCGAAGGAACCTCCAAGTTTGCGGTTTGAGGATGGTAAAATCGATGGGCTGTACAGGCCTAAATGTAGCAAACGCTGCGGAGCACGGTTCGCTCGAGCTCACCTTCAAAATAGTAATGGAGCAGCAATCTTTTGCAATCCACCACCCATAGACCTTGGCCAAGTTCTTGATTCGCGACGACGAGATGAGATTGGTCTCCAATCGACCATCATCGTCTTTGAGATTCCTGATGACCCCCGCGCCGCCCACGCTTGTCTCGCCCAAGTCACGAAGGAAATCCCATAGGCAAAATTGAAGCGTAATTTTACAAGCGTGCGATCGCTGACAGAGTTGCTGGCAAACGAGAGCGTAGTACGGGTTATATGACCTTTCCTATAGCATGACACTAAGCATTCATACAGAACACGAATCATAGACACACATTACCACAGCAATGAAGAACGACGCGAACGATCTCGCGCTGTTGTACCTCTGACAGACTCAGCTGTGCCAACCGTTCACAAGCATCCAGGTAGTCCTAGGTACTCCCAACTTGAAAAGAATCCCCCAGGATGAGAAGGGAAAACACATACGTCACTGCTCATCAGGATGACAAAGACGCTCCGCCGGATATCCGTATTCATGCCTTGTTTGCGTGCTAGTTTCACCAGCGCTGTGTTGTTGATGTCCACTGCATCGGTCTCGTTCTGCTTTACAGCAGTATCACGCTGCTGGTCGACCAGAGGGGCGCCTCCCCACGCGGCGCCGACTAACCACCATTTACCCCTGGTCTCCGCGGAGCGGAGGTCACCTAACGACACTCGGAGGGCCTCATGCGCTTGAACTAACAACACGATCGCGTCACTCGAGGGAAAACGGGGATTACAACGAGATTCACCATGCCGCTTCTTGCCAAGGCCCGACAAGAATTTTTTCATGCGTTCGACAGCGTCACCTCCCTGATGCAGTGTCGCACTTTTCTTCACCTTGTTATTCTTGAGGTTAGTGAGCGTCTCGATCATAAATTTGGTACGCGAACTAGTAGCTTGTGTCAAACATTGCTCTATCAAGGTCAAAAAAAGCAATCACCTCAAGTTATCGGCTTGGTTTGCGATGCTCGACTGTGCGAGTGTAACAATGTCTTTGAGCGCTGTAGGGTCGTCATGCCGAAGCTGCTGCCCCGAACCTGTCAACGTGAACATATGAAAAAAAGACCCAATATCTTTGCTCACTGCGCAGAATCTTCAAGAGCAACTCAACTCGGAACTCTGATAATGCTTTTCCAAGTAGATCCCTGATGATGTCATACAAGAGAACGCAAGAAATCACTTGAAAATTATATAGTTCTGATAAGAGGACGATGAGGTTGGAGCATTCCTTGCCTCGCTCTCCAGAGAGAGAGCTGGCGTCCAAAACGTCGCTTTCATAATCCCGAAGATGACATTCATAGGCCGATACAATGCTCTGGACAACAAAGGCGGCTAGCAACTGTGATTAGCGTGCAAAGAACCCAACAGGATCTTTCATACCAAACTCCACGCCGATCAGTCTGTGGAGACTGGAGATAAAGCCCGCGTGCAAGACGACAAACGAGTCGAGAAGCATCGCATGGGAAGATATGCCATCGATCATCAAGGTGGCCAAGGTGGATGTTACGTCTGCACAGTCATTAGCAGGGATTTCACCTAGTGAAGCAAGTACGAACCATGCCGACGGTATTTGCGATACACTTCTTCTATAGCATCTAGCACGGTCGAAAGGTTTTGCTCACTCATTCGGTTAATCAGGCCTTTGAGCTGGCGCGTGAGCTTCAGGATATCCTCAGCGTTGCTTCCTCCGGATTGCTTCCTCAAACCAGGCGGAATGTACCGTCCTGTGAACGTGTTATTACCAATTTCACTGGACTGCAATAGGATATATACCCAACGATCGTGTCTCGGCCTCTTTGACAACTGTATTGTCGGCCACCTGTTCGTGCTCGCCATCGCCCGTGTCAAAACCAGTCCATTCGTCGCTGTCATCCAATTCCACATCGTCCTTGCCATCGCCATCGTCAATCGGGCTGCTTTCCCTTCCACTGTCCGATGCTAGACCTTCAGATGATTCCTGATCACTAGACATGTACTGAGCTTCCAAGTCTTCCGAAGAGTACAGAGCAGGGACAGCGTCAGACTGTGCAAGTGCATTGAGGGAGATCTCGAGCCCATTGGCAAAGTCAAGTAAATCTGGGTACACGCTTTAACACGTCTGTGTTCACGGATCCCGAGTCCATGCACATACCACCCAGCCCGTCGGCCTCGTCCCCTTCTCTGCGCCTGCTGCCGTTCACATAGCCTAGCTTAGCTTCGAGATACGCGATATACGCGTCCTCTTCCTCTTCGGCTCGAGTTCGGGGGGTGCGTATCGCGCGTTTTGACGCCTGGCGAGGCGACTGTGAGGCAAGCTTCTCAAGGGCCGTTGGATTCGAGTCAGAAGGCTTTGATGGACGCCGCGCCCGCACGCCGTGGCTCCTGTTCGGCGGGGGACTTGCGCTCTTGACATCGTCTGCAAAATGGACCGTCTTCCTCCGCTTCGTGGCAGGGGGCTCCTCCTCGATTTTGTGCTTGCTCTGTGAGAAATGGTCTGCTCTGCGTTTTTTTCGATCTAGTCGCTCTTGCTTCCGAGCGTCCTTGCGAGATGAATGTTTGTTGCGATGGGGGTTTCCTTGGTTGATTGAGTGGCGTGGTGAGGGAAGAATTGGACACATACCGACAGAGTCTTGATGGTGGATATGGTCCAAGATGGATTTTGGGAGACTTGGCCCTTGATGACGCTTTTTCGTGCTCATCTTTGTGATAGACGAACAAAGGTATGCGCACACGTTCAAGTCGGATCCAACCGGCAAACGTCATCTCAGGGGTGAGCAGTCAAGTACACGGTGGTCATAAGTAGAACAAGACAGTAACAACCAAGCAGCATAAGATCCAATAAGTAAAAAAAAACATTGGCATGAAGATGAAAGTCCGTGGAATGGTGTGTCATGATAAAGTACAATGATAGTGGAACGGGTAACAGGATTTGAGCAATCAGCTTTTGACCCATTGGGGGGTGTCGTTGTCATCGTTGATCGAGCATGTCTACCGCTGATTCGAGGATAACCTTTGGTCGAAGCAACAAGCGCCGCTCCACGGGTTCTTCCCGTGATGACGAGGGTTCCGTAGTCGCTTTGCACGTCGAGCATCGAAGACCCAACTCGGTCGTGCAAAGCACCGCGCCTCTGGAGGTACCATAGTCTTCAAAGGCGTCCGTCATCTCCTGGGCATCGAATGCCCGGCCGCTATCTGCTCCGACAACCTCAAAGTTTGTCGACATGATCTCTTCTTTGATGATGCGCGCCAGCTTGCAGGCAGATTTCGAGATACGTTTGACTTGGGCACCAAAGCGAGTGCGGAAAGTTTCACGAGAGGACGGACTCGACTGTGGACTGGTACTACCGCAGATGAGGAAGAGATCAAACGACCAGCGAAAGATGGTCTCCGTCATCTCGTTGACGGCGTAATCGGCTAGTTCGGGGTGCAGCTCTAGGATATGTTTGTGCGCCAACGCTCTCCATCGGGATGAAGTAGGTTGTGGCTCTAGAATGTAGCGAGTTACGAAAGGGTGGCGCGATCGGAACGAAGCCACGCACCCGACTGGAACATGTGGTTGTAGAGCTGTGTCAGGGTTATATTGGCCTTGGATTGATACCCGATGCAGAAGGATGACAGGGCCCGGGATATGCAGTACGAAATACAGCCCTGTAAAGCGATTTGGACCAGCATCGGATCTTGGGAATGATCCCGAACGGCAAGGGAACGTGTGAGAGACTGGCCCAGCCGCGAGGAGACGTCGTGTTGGATCTGTGACATCTTGGGCAGGGTGGGGTGCTGTTTTGCAAAGGTACACAACTCGACAGCAGAAGCGGCGAATTGCAGGATCTCGGAATTCAAGTCCTGAACAGCCTGGATGACCTGTGCTCCTGACCAGAGGTCGGTCTTGGTGAGAAAAGTCTCCATACTCTTCGTCTGTGCGCGTTCCTCCTCCGAGACGGTGGAGATGTTGTCGGCGGCAATGTCACTGATGCGGTGGTGACTGCCGCTTGCCTGAGAGGTCGTCTCGTCGTGGTGGTCAGACCAGTCTGCGCTGAGGCGAATCTGCTGCGAGAGGAAAGACTGGGAGGAGTTGGAACGGCGGCGGATCACATCTTGGCTACGCCGCCTGTCGAGGGTGACGGAGGGCGGTCGGTCCCGCGTATGGCGGTCGGCGATGAGGCGCTCTCTGTCTCTTCTGAGGGTATCGACCTCGACCTCCCGCGTCCTGAGGAGCTCTCTGGTGTCCTTGAGGGTCTTTTCGAGCAGCTTGCAGCGCTCCTCTATGCGTGCCAGCTCTAGTTGTGAGCGGTGCAGTTCAGATTTTGCGGTGTCATGTTCGCGTCGCATGGTGTAGAGAGTGCAAGCAGCGGCGGAGGCACCGATGGAACGACAAGGACATGCACGGGGACAGTGTGAACGCTGTGCGGCATGCAACTTGACGCGGAGGTCCGCGCACTCCTTCTGGAGTCTGTGTACGGGGTCTGGGACTGGGGAGAGGTCGCGGGGAGTGAGGGGGAGGTGCTCGTCGTCGTCTGAGACGTCCGAGGGCGTCGTTGGTGTGCGGAATGGGGAGCGGCCCAGGGCAAAGAACTCGACTGTCGTTTCGTAGAGGTCTCTCAGATGGAGGTTAGCGACAGGGATCATCTGCGGCAACGATAATCAGTGATTAAGACGTTAGCGAGTCCGATGTTAAATAAGAGGGCTTGCGTGTATCCAACCTGCCTCGAGGCTGCCTCGTTGCAGCGCTCTCACCGCCCTGATCCGATACTAACTCATCTAACTAGTACCATGATCAAGTCCGCATCGGACATGCGCAAGCCCTACACAGGGCACACGCGCTCCCTCGTCGTCGCCCTCGACGTGGGCACCACCTTTAGCGGCGTATCCTACGCCATCCTAGAACCGGGTGAAATCCCAAAAATTTATGGCGTCACCCGGTGAGTCCTTCCTCAGCCGGCCCCCACCTTTGCCCATCGCCCAGGGCAGGTTTCCTGGCCAAGAGCATGTTGCAGGCAATAGCAAGATCCCATCCGTGCTCTACTATGACAGAGACGGAAACGTCGTGTGTGCTGGCGCAGAGACAGACAACGCCTCCATCACCTCCAGTGCCGAAGACGAGGGCTGGATCAAGACAGAACTGTACGCCACATCTCCACTTTCGCCTATCGATCATCCACCGACCCCTTGCGTAGTTTCAAGCTTCGTCTGAGACCCAAGTCTATGAAACTCAGTATGAATGGCATGCGTCTCGGCCCCCTTCCCCGAAATAAGTCTCCCGTCCACGTGTTTGGCGACTTCCTACGCTACCTGTTCGTCTGCACACGCAGCTTCATCGTCGACACCCACGCCAATGGCAAAGCCTTGTGGGAGGCCGTCGAAAAAACTATCGAGTTCGTCTTGAGCCATCCGAACGGGTGGGAAGGCGCTCAGCAGACAAGGATGCGGCGTGCGGCCGTCTGCGGCGGTTTGATTTCCGACACGGACGAAGGTCGCGCGCGGATCCGGTTTGTCACGGAAGGTGAAGCGAGTCTGCACGCGTGCGTGCAGAGCGGACTAGCCGCCGACGTCCTCTCCGTATGTACCCTTTCGTATCCCGGAAAAGTTCTGGAATGGGTTTGTTCCCTCTGCCCTAGAATCCATCAAGGCACGGCTTCCTAGTCGCTGATGCCGGCGGTGGCACGCTCGATATCAGCTCTTATGCCGTACGTGGCACCAACCCGCTTGTGATCGAGGAAGTCGCCCCACCGGATTGTCAGTCTACAACTTACCCATAACCGCTGTGGCTAAACCAGATTCCGACAGGCATCTTCGCAGGATCAGTCTTCGTGAGTCGAAGGGCAAGAGAGTTTTTGGCTGGTATGCTGTTCCATGGTGTTCTGCAGTGGCGCTCACACAGAGCCAGAGAAACTCAAAATCTCGAGATATGGAAGCCAGGATTCCATCGACCACATTACTAAACGGTTTGACGAAACGACGAAACGGCTGTTCCGTGATAAAAATGACATCCAATGGGTCCCATTTGGCTCGCCACTCGACAAGGATCTGAACGTTGGCATCCGAGGCGGATCTCTCAAACTCACAGGGTATATGACTTGCTTCCCACTCCGGGTTCCCAGCTCATGGTAGTTTAGTGGGGAGGTGGCAGAGCTATTTGAGCCATCTATCCAGGCCGCCATCACCTCGATCAAGGCTCAGGTCGTGGCGTCCCAGGGCATGATCAAAGTAGGTGTTGCAGCTTACCAATCGAAACGCCTCCCTTCATTCTCGACAGTCCGTATGGTTGGTAGGGGGATTCGCTGCTAGCCCTTGGCTCTTCTCTCAGCTCCAAGAGCGTCTCGCGTCCATGAAGATCACCGTCAGCCGACCTGACAATCAAACGTGAATCACTCTCGTTGGTTCTCTCATTCGTGCTACTGAGTGTGCACAATACGTTTCCATTTTCAGTTCCAAGGCTGTAGCAGATGGCGCCCTTGGCTTCTATTGCGATCACCACGTTTCAGCAAGGGTGTCCAGGTTTATGTATGGCGTGGAATATCTTCGCGAGTTTGACCCCAACGATTCGGAACACGTCGCACGAAAGGAGCGGCTCTGTGAGCTCCCCTCCGGACCTCAGCTGCTTCCCGATGCGTTTGACTGCATTCTCGCCAGGGTTAGGATCGCCTTGTTTCATCACGTCCTTTCCTGATTTATTGTCTTGTCCGCAGGGTGTGAAAGTGAAGGAATCGACCGTCTTCACACGCAAATATTGCACGGAGCTGACGAATCTGTCTACTCTGTCCGTGTTTGAAGTGGAGATATGGTGTTATCGCGGCGGTGATACGACTCCTCCGTGGATTCTGCGGCATCATGGTATACATTACGGGCGTCGTCTGTCACCGTGGCTGACGTTTGCCCATTAGAGGATTACTCGACTCTGTGCGTTGTTCGCGCGGACTTGTCACCACTCAGTGGAAGCGCAGAACCCAAGTCGGGAAGGAACAGCAAGACTTATTGGACCATCGTGTTCAGTGTTGAAATCCATTTTGGGCTGACAGAGTTCAAAGCACGCATCAAATGGAACGACAATGTGCGTGATGCTCCACACCATGACTCACGCCCCATTGATCGTATCGTTTTCATCTGACAGGGAACCACCAAGTAGTACGTTGTTCGGCCGAGCATGGTTTTTCTTTTGACTGACGTGTTTTTCTCACAAGTGGGCCGGCGTCTATCGTGTACAGTGAAAGCGGACATCGTGCAGACGAGGACGAGACTGATGGCTACTCTGAAGACGACTTTGGGCCCTCTCGCTCTGCGTCGCGCGCCCCATCCCGTCCCGCCTCTGTTGCTCCCTCCCGCACTCACTCTCAAGATTCTATCGGATCTGGTGCCAAGACCCCACAGGGCGGACGACTCGACGCAACGTTCATGGATGTGGTCAGCCGAAGCCGCTCCGTCTCAGCATCTCAGTCCACACAATCTCGAGTTCAGTCTCATCACCAGTCCCAACTGCAGCCACCAGCGGCATCGTTTCCACAGCCACAGCCACAGCTCCAAGCACCACCACAGGCGCAACCACGGCCTCAGCCGCACGCGCAACAGTACCAGCAGTCCATCTACTCGGAGCGCACCCGCGAGTACGAGCACGAACGCACCGTCTCCAGCTCTGCTTCACGCGTGTCCTCGTCTATCACCCATGTGGAACGTGATCGCAAGACCTCCGCCGCGTCGAAAATGTCAAGTGCGTACGCTGCGCAGTCGCGCATCGATCCAGAAAAGGAGCGGCGCGCACGGGACATGGAGAGAGAGAGAGCGAGCACGGAGCGTGACAGGCTTGAAAGGGAACGCGTGATGGCGGAGCGCGAACGACTCGAGAGGGAGCGAATCGAGCGCGAACGCGAAAAGGCTGAGAGATTTGAAAGAGAAAGGTCACAAAAGACGGAGCGGGAGCGCGCCAAGATGGAGCGGATCGAAAGAGAACGGGCAGACAGAGAACGATTCGAGAGAGAGCAAGCAGAAAGGGAACGATTCGACAGGGAACATGCAGAGAGGGAACGATTCGAGAGAGAACAAGCAGAAAGGGAACGGTTCGAGAGAGAGCAAGCAGAAACGGAGCGCATCGAGCGAGAGCTGGCCGAGAAAGAACGGCTCGAGAGGGAACAGGCCGAAAGAGAACAACAGGCTGAGCGAGAAAGGCTCGCAGCGGCTGCGACGCAAAAGGGGAAAGGAAGAGGAAAGGTCGCCAAGAACACGAGCAAACCCAACTCGCCGATCGACCTCGCCGATACGACGGTCGGAAAGAGTCCCGGAGGACTCGCACAGGCGCTCACGTCCGTATGGGGATCGCAGTCCAAGGCAGTTACGCCTGCTGCGTCCCCGTTCCCACCCTCGGCGCGATCCGTCGAACCCACGACGCCTCGCAGCGAGTTCCCACGACCTCGGGAGCTGGACCCGGCGACAGAGGCCCCTTCAGCGTTCTTTGTGGACCCCCATGGGGACGCATCTCAGGAGCCACCGGGTGGGTTGATCCTCGACGTTCCCCAACTACAAGAGGTTGTCCAACCCGGAGGCTGGTCCGCTGCTGGATATACCGAAACCGATACCGAGCAACAGCTCGTCACAGAGACGCACACCGAACAGACGACCACCACTAAAACCGATGTTATGGAATCGACGACCGAGCACACCGTCGAAACGTCCGCGGTCCAAGAGTCGTTTGAGAATCTGCAGATCACCGAGACCGGCGGTGGCGGCGGTGCGGGCGGGAGCGTATTCAGCGTCTTTGACTCGGAAGCGTCCGCGGCCCAGGTTCAGGAGGAGACAGCGCAGGCGGGATCATTTGGATGGGGGGACTGGGGCACAACGAACATGGCGACCGATGCGCTCAACAACGCCAAGTCTTCGTTTGGGTTCGGCACCGGCCCTGGAGACGGAAGCTGGGGCTCCAAGACGTTTGGGCGCATGAACTCGTTCTTTGGGGGGAGTGAGCAAAAGGACATAGAGTTGACGCATGTGCAGACAGAGATGCCAGCACCGTCTGGCGAAGAACAGGCGCCGGGGCTCGAACTGGAGGGTGTTATTGACGGAGCCGGGCCAGTAGAGGCCGAGTCTCCCGCGATGCTCGTTCCGCCGCCCACGGGTGGAGAGGGAGGCTCGACGGAGGCAACGGAGGCTGTTGAGACGACCGGTGCGCCCGCAGAAGCGCCGAGTTCAACAGCAGAACCAGCCACGGAGAATCCCACTGACGCACAGGGTGAGGATGGAGAGGGAGAGGATACGTGGGGAGGCCTTCAGGTCAAGAAAAAGAAGGGTGGCGGTGGTGGTGGTGGTGGAGGTGGAGGTGCGGGCGGCAAGAAGAAAAAGAAGAAATAGTGCTGCAATGCTCGTTGGCGTCGTCAGCGATACCCATACCTCAATCTCGCAATCAGTCATGTCATGCCAATATCATTCCTGAACGAAATCATAAAATGCGTCGTAAAGCCGTGAGTAATTAGATCCAACCGAGATGGGTATCATGGAAAAAAAGACCACCAAGAAAAGAAAAGGTATAACGTATTCAATAGATATCCTCACCGGCCAGTTCCTGCCACCGTACGGTTACTGATGCCCTGCTCGTAACTTCGCTTCCGAAGTCGACCGTTCTCCGCCGGAAAGGGCAGCCCAGCTCTGAGATTGATCGCGCTCACGTTCTTCTTGCCATCGAGGGAGAATGCGGCGTTGACGGACGGCATGCTCAGACGACGAATCCAGCCTTTGGATTTCTCGGGCCGAAGAAGAATAGGAGGCTCTGGTGGGCGCAGGTCACGAGGAGAGGGAGACACGTCTGACGCTTTGTATTTGCTGACAGAACACGTGTCACATCCACAAAACGGCGCATGATCCTTTGTCGGCGAGGGTGGCGGCCGCGTGGGCGAATGCGATGTGCTCGGACGTGGTGGGACACCCGAGCTGCTGCTCGTTGTCGAAGGGATGTTGACGTGTGTGACGCTCTGAGAACCGCGCTTGTGCTGAAAGGGGCTGTTCCTCGGACCTTTGGGCGCATCAGCCGCGTTTGCCGGTTCTGGACGAAAATGAAGGAATTGGCGTCGGTCGTGGTCGAATTCCCGGGTCCGTTGGTGGAGTTCGCGCTCACGTTGTCGGAGTTCATATTCCTTTTCCTTGCGCTCAAGTTCGGTAAGCTGTTGTTGGCGCCTTCGAATCTCGTTGTCGTCGATAAGCCATTCCCGCGTGCGTGCAACGTCCGTGAAACGATCTGTAGGAGATGCAGTCCGTCGGGGCGACATGGGCTCGTCGGTGGATTGGTACCGAGACGCAATCTCAGACACGCTCATCTGCAACCGAGGGATATCTTTAAGTCCTTGTGACGGTGTTTCAACCTAGATGGCACAGAAAAGGGATTGTGAATGAGTAAAGGGTGAAGGGCAGATAAGGAGAGAACGAACCGTTCGAGTGTATCTGTTGCGTAAGGCTGCGACGTTATTACTGTGAACGGAGTCTGTGCGCTCGAGGGTCTTCTTCGCGGCATCCACGCCGTGAGTATTGAATGTGCTTGTTGCGCTCCCCGTGTGAACCCCAAATTCATTCTCTACAAAGGCTCTCTTGAATGGCGATTTTGGTCTCGTGATTTTATCCGAGGGAGGGGGGACCCGAGTGATCAAAGAAAGCCGTCTTGGCTTTTTCGGGTCACCTGGCTGGCTGGCACTCTTTGTTTCGATGCCAGGTGGCTCCCGCGTGTCTTTGCTGGGCTGCTGCAGTGGTTCGGAGCAGGCAGACCCCGATGGGTCAAGTGGCCCCGGTAGATCGGGGGCCGTGATCTGCTTGGGAGAATCGGTCAAATAAGAAGCAGGCCCATGTGACTGAGAAGCAATATTGGGACTGCCAGGGTGGAGCTGTGCCTGCTGTCGGTGTAATTCAGCTTCACACATTGCCAAAGGCACAGGAAAGTGTGTGGGTGGAAAAGGGAAGGCAGATAACGTAGTGATCGAGTTGACAGAACCCTGCTGATTAGCCGTCATAAACGGTGAACGGGGGGGATCGAGCGATGACGCCGCGGAGACAGTGACGGAACGTGGACTAGGGGGGACGGGAAGGGATCTACGGACCGGACTGGAAAGGGCGGTCTGACCCCACTCTGAAACGGCTGCAGGGTTGGATTCTGAAGAGGTATCTGGAAGGTCATCTGGAAGAGGGCCAGTCCATGCGCCTTCGCAAAGAGAACGCCATTGTCCGAGGGAACCGATCGCAGGGGAAATGCGGCGGATAGATTCACAAGTACGGGACCATTCGGCATCTGCTATGCGAGCGAGGGTTGCGGCGACGTTGAATGTCACGGTGGTGTGTTGTTGAGTGACACGGAGTGCATGGTTGCTGCAGGCGATCACTTACGGCGACGCCTGGGAGTATGAGAAGACATACAATTTCTCCTGGGACATTTCGGGACCAATGACACTGAGGAGATGTATGTAACGGGCGTGTTCCTCGCCGGCGTCCTTGGCCCCTTTCTTGGACTTTTTCTCATAAACTTGACCTTTTGGAGATGAGGAAATGAGTGGAGGAAGGATGGGGTGCGTTACCAGCTTGCTTGATGCGCGCATTGGAGTCGTTCATGCGCTCGTCGTGTGCCTTTTCCTCTTTCTGGAGTAGGGTTGAGTCAGGTCCGTGACGGGTGGGGAAGACTAACTGCGAGTTTCTTGAGCCATTTCTTGAGTTCCGCGCCGATGCAATGGGACTCTTTTTCTGCCAGCTTGGCAAACTTGGTGTCGATGTCCGCGAGGGACTCGAGCACGAGGGCACTCGCGCCAAACGCGTTGGCTGAAGAGATGTCAAGAGGGTTGGATGGAGAGATGACGGGGGACATGCCTGCAGACTGGGCATTTGTTTTCAGTCCTGCGGCTTCCTTGAGTGCCTTTGCGAGCTTTTTCTGAATGGCAGCGAGAGCACTGGAGAGGTCGCAGTAGTCGCGGAGGACGAGGAGGAGGGCCTCGATGGTGCGACAAGACTTGTGGATGTCCTGTCTGTCCATTGGCAAGCAACGGACTTTGAAATTACAGACGTACTATACTACTGAGGAGGAGGAGGAGGAGGAGCTCCCCCGTCGTCCTGTCTTCTTTTCCACATTAACTTGCGCACACATCTCGGGCATAATACAATTTTAACCAAGGCTTCCTTCTGTACTCCGTGTTCCTCGTAGGCAAACGGGAGTTCGAGGGTTGAAAGTTGGGTGTGAGAGTCGCAGCGGATATTGGCGCAGGATGTTTCACCAATGCCGCCGAGCACGTCTGATTCTGAGCGCCAACGGAGTGCAAACTGGGGAGATGATGGAGTGTGAAGAAGAGACGGGTGAGGACGTACGTTTCCAGACTTGTAGTGCTTGAGATCGCAGATCGCGAACTCACGGTAGAGGGAATCGTAGTACTTTTTAGCGAGCTGTTGGTCCCATGTGGGGTGGGATTCTGTCTCGTCGCGAAGGAAACTGTGGTTGGGTCAGTTGGGTATGGCATTATTGGATGCTCACCTGTGAGATCGCCTTAGGAGGTCAAATTCAGAGCTCATTCCGAAACGGGGTGTTTCAGAGATTCGCGACTGCTAATGAACCCGGAACTCACCCTCTTTTATACTTCCCTCCTCTTTCCCTTCCCACCTCAAATGCCCCTCCCCTTTCGTCTCCGTCGTCGCACAGACGATCCCTCCCTCATCCTCTCCTCTCACATCGCCCTCGCCTTCGACACGCCCCCAAAGCAGAGGTCAGCCTCCACCCTCATCTCACCCTCCATCCCTGATCCCTCTCACAGTGACAAGCCTACCCTGATCCGTCGTGTGACCTCGAAACTCAACATCTCCATCCCCCTAAGATCCGGCTCCGATGGTCTACGCTCTCGGCCATCCACCCGAACGTTGCCAGCCGACCTCACCCCAGCTACCCTCCCAAACAGCTTCGTCTCAAAGCGTCACAGAGAGGCTGCCCTTCGCGAGCGCGGCCTCCTCCCATTCCGCAAGGACTTGAGCCAGCAGGAGCGCGAGGCGGACGAACGTCTCGGCACCCTCCCTTCTCCCGTTAGCGCGACATTCGTCGGTTCGTCCGAGGCCGAACGGCTCAAAGCAAGCTGGTTGGCGGACAATAGACACTCTGAGTCGGACTGTGCACCACATACTTCCCCCTATTCCCAAGCAATGAGGGCCGGTCCCAAGTCTATGCCCACACTCCCCACACCCCCATCAGATGTACGCAGATCGAGCGAGGGGGCGGGCAGACCCTCCCTCTCCAGCTCCCTTCCTCCCTTGTCCGTCTCGTCGCACCTAGAGGTGTTGCATGAAGAGCCCTTGGAACAAGCACCCATCACGCCCCCTCCCCCCCTGGGTTCACCCCGTCTGCCTATCATTGTGTCCAGTCCGCTGGATGAGCCCCCCTTTTTTGTCGACAGTCCTATTTCGTGTACCTTTTCATCCCACTATCCAGGGTCAACCTGGGGGTCGTCCCAATCGGATCACGCTCCTTCCGTTCTCGACAAGGACAATGCTCGTGCACCCGCCTCTCGCAGGCGCACGAGTGACTCGGGCCACAGATCGCGCAAGATGATGGGGTCCTCCCTCACTCGATTGGGAACAGGCTCGCTCACCAATCTTCGCCGTTCGGTAACGCGCACGAGCACGAGCACACTGTCGAGCGCAGATCACGCGAGCATTGCACCGCGAACTGCGATCAGCCCTACCATCCACAGCATCGGAAGCATCATCAAGGAGGCCACGGGTATTGAAGATGCTGAGAGTCGCAGATTGAGTGAACTCGCCTTTTTAGATTGAGCGCGGCCTTCTTTTTTCCCTTGCACGTGTACCATCATGACGACATTATCTTTTCGCTGCTCCGCTCTTGCGCCCTTTGGATATCTTTTTCATTTGCACCAGAATACCCAGGGACGTCTCACACTCGTTCTTACACAACATTCATTTTACTAGTCCACATGCCAGGCGTCGGAGGACGTCTTGGCTTTGGCTTTTAATGGTATATTGCTACATATTAGGCTCAACTTTAATACGAAGCGCTGCACGAGGTGATTGTGCAGATGAGTCGCACGAAGTGGTCTTGCCAGGTAGATCAGTGCAACAGGGAACCTCACGTCGCTTCGTTGGTGCCTCTTGCAACCCCAGCTGTCGCAGAAGCCATCTCTGGCTGCCAAGGGGACTGACGCTCAAACTGGCAGGTGGATGCCATTGCCTTGAAAGCGTCCGTGTTCCATTTCCGTTGGGACACTCGTGGCAGGCCAGACACGAAGTGGTATCCAGATGATGAAGTGGTTGATGATATATGTCTGTGCCTAGCTTGGATCTACCCCGTCCGAAAGTGTTGGCCGCGACTTGCCAACTTGTGGTAGCCGATGTCAACTCAGAGATGAGCAAATCCGGGGTAAATTATATTTTTATTGTGGCACGTGTCATGACAAACCGGGATTTGCCATGTCGGGGATTTATAAGATAAATATCTGATGCCGAATGTCTCTTGCTCTCCCCCCGCCATGACATCGCAACCCGTGCACCACTCAAAACCGATCCCAATCTCAACCGAACACCTCCGTCACCGCTCCACTTCCTTCTCCTCTGACTCCTCCAACTCCCCCACATCTTCTCCTCCCTTGGTCACACCCCCAAAGAATTTCCCCACCACACCCATCCCCATCTCATCCAGCTCCCCCATTCTCTACTTTCTGTCCCAATCCCCAACAAAGCCCCCCGCCACGTTCCCCTTTCGCGGTTTCCCCCCTCCACCTGTCCTAGAAGGTATCTCCGCACGTCCTCTCCTGTTGTCTTGTCTCTGACACCACATCAGACGAACCAGTCGAAGACGTCAAACCGCCCCCGCACGCTCGTCGTGCCAGCATTGCCGGTCGATTCCAACCTCCCCCACCTGCCCCCGAGGCCCATCACGAGCGCGGTGTCAATGTCCTCAGACGTCTCTCCCTGAGCCAGCGCCCCAAGGTGTGTCTCCACCCTGACTAGCCCTTTCGTAATCTAACGCTATCCAAGCCTCTGGCAGTGGATGCTCCCCAGCCCCGAAATCCCAGCCCCCCTCAAAACCATGCGGTTTCGAACCCTTCCCTCTTGCACAACCGCAAATCCAGACGGTCAGCAACCGTCTCTGAGAACGCACGTCCTCGTCGCGCGCCGTCCCCCATGGGAGAGAGAATTCTCAAGGGTCATTTTGACGGTTTTAATTAAGTTATCTCTTTCGTCATTCCCAGCACCACATTACGTGATTTACGCCATCCTCGTTCTGAAAGGCTGTCCATTCCTTCACCTGGCTATTTATGCCTTGATCACATGTGCCATATCCCTCGTGCGCAACCACCCCATTCACTCATCAGTGGTTTCGCCTTGTGTTTCACATTCACGATTACCGTCTTGCATCGAAATGCTATGTACTAGTCCCACGTGTAAAAATATATTATGCGCGCATCCTCCAAGATTATCCACAACTGGCCCGCCAGTCATCCCATGTGTCCTCACGAGACCCGCTTGTACTTGTTGTATATAGCAGCAGACACCCCCACGTCCACCTCTCCCGCACACAGCCTCGAAAGCCGTCTCTCCAGCTCAGGATGCGGGTGCGCCTGAACTGGCGGTTGGTATCGACACCACTCCCACCAGATCGTCCAATGGATCCACTTGAGTTTGAGAACTTTGCTGTTGGGCTCCCGTCTCGTCGTCCGGGACATGATCAGCATCGCAAACGCCTGCTCAAAGGTCAGCCCGCTATCGTCCATCTCGTGGTCGAGCGCAGCCATCGACTCGCAGCTGAGCGAGATGGCCTTGAGCCACGGCGCGAGGGGCAGCTTGTGGTCCTGCTCCGGCTCGTGGATCATCTCCTTGAGCAGCGGCGCAACCAAACGCGGCACGTCCATCCCGTTGAGCTTGAGCAGGACGAGCGACGGACAGCGCTCCATCACCTGGCGCAGCTCCGTCGTCGAGATGTCGACGGCGGTGAGCGTGAAATGGTTGAGCGAGCAGCTCGAGCGTGCAAGGAGCGCCAAAAAGCTCTCGTGGCACCAGCTCGTCGCCATCTGGCTCGTGTCCCACACCCGCGTGAGCAACTGAAAGTCCCGGAGCGCGGGCGTCGCGAGTGCGTCCAGCAGGTGGCTGATGCACCCCTCGTGGCTGCTGATCGTGACGAGGACGAGGGTGACGAGGCAGGGCATCGCAATCCGTGCGCGGTCGTACTTTGTCTCGCACTTGTACTGCGTGATCTCGACGTGGAGGTGCGCGAGGAGAGGCGCGCACGTGAGGACGCCGAGGAGGTCCTCAATGTCGGTCGGGCGGTAGCCCCCACGGAGGGTGAGCTGCGTGAGCTGCGTCCACGGCAGCGTGCGGTGGCTGTCTGGCATCGCTCCGGCGGGTATCTGCAGCTCCTTGAGGCGGGGGAGGAACTCGGGTCGGAAAGGCGCCCACGGCGTGCACTGCGGCGAGATCTCGAGCTCTTCGAGCATGGGCATCTCGCAGCACACGAGCGCACTGAAGCAGTCCCAGTCACGCGGGGCGGCAGGAAAGTGGACAAAGATGGCGCGCCAGCGTTCGGCGTTGTCCGCGATGATGTGGCTCAGCCGGCGGAGAAAGCTGGCAGGGACGTCGTCGGTCAGAAAGTCGTTCCAGAGCCAGAGCGAGATGGGAAACGGGCGCGAGCGCTGGATCCATGCGTACAGGATCTCTTCCTGTTTGTCCAGCACGCCTGAGGTGGGGAGGTCGAGGTAGAGCGCCGTCCACAGCCTGGGCAGGGCGAGGGACAGGGCGCGCCAACTGCGGCACACGCTGCCCAGGAGGAGGGGTGCACGCCTGCTGGGCTCGCAATGTGGGCCACGCACGTGTACGTCGCCACAAAAGTCGAACACGCGGGCCATGATCTCTGGGGGCATCCGCTTGATCGGTGAGAGGAGTGCACCGAGGTCCTCGACGTACGAGGTCAGCTCATGCTTCCGGCGCTGAATATCTGCAAGGCGGGCCTGGAGGCGGGAAATGTCCTCCTCGACCGTCCGGAGCTCGGCCTTGGGCTCTACGAGGAGACGGCGGACTTGGTCACGCTGGTCGTCTGGGGGAGCGCAGTTGGTGCCCAAGAGGCGGATGATCGACGACTGGGGGATCGGATGAGGTCAAGAGGCTGATCTTGGACTGCAAGTCGCTCACTGGTGGGATGTCCTTTACCTCGCCATACCGCTCGAGCTTGACGGCGTAGGGCGGCACGCCGGTCTCTCTGAACATGGGGATCGAAAGGGAAGAGGAGGAAGCAGGACGGGGCAGATTCGGGAGGGCGTTTTAAAAGAAAATTGGAATCATTGCAACGTTGAGACAACGTTTCGGTAGTAAATTACGAGTACATCGTGTTGGCTGGCAGCCAGCCAGCATAGCCTACCTGGCGATGGGCATCGGTCGCTTCGAGAACACAATCTTTTTCTTCACCACCGCTGCCACGTCCCATCGGACCTCCCCACCTCCGCCATCGCCATCAGCCTCGGAAGGAGGAACGGCCTTCTGGTCAAGCTTGTGAAGCACCCCAAGGGGTGTCGGAAGGGAGACCACCTTGCCTTCAAGCAGGTGGTGTCCGATCGTGAGCATCGGTCTGGTCTAATGAGCAGGCGGATCAACCCGTGTCACCAGCAACGTTGACCATCCGCACAGACCATGTCAGTCGTGTTCAGCGTCCCAATCAGCTGTCCATCTCTTGCCGTCGACTCGGGACATTGGACGTCGAGCGTCCCTTGGAGCTCAATCAAGAACAGCTCCTCGTGTCCGAGCGTTGCGATACACGGGACGAGTTTGGGCGAAAACACGCTGGGTGGCGTGACGGTGATGGGCACAATCATAGCTAACTAGGTATACAACTCAGCTCTGTGGATAGTCTCCAAACTCCCAGCTAAAGCACTCCTAGATGAAATCAGCTATCGTCCACACGGTTCACAGCCCAGCCCAGACGTACCACGCATTCCTCCTCCTGCCGTGCCACTGGCACTTGACGTCCCACCTCTGAGCTCGCCTTCCAGGGCTTGTCTAGGATACTCTCAATCACCTTGACGATGCCATGCGTACGAACGTCGACAGCCCAAGCAAGGTCGGACACGGTATCATACACGATCGATTTACCGAGGTGGCACCTGCAGCACCCAGTCACGTTGGGTTGTGTGGAACGGGCACACGACACGTACTTGGTTTCCATGGCGTATCCTCCAAGTGCACAGTACGAAAGAATCCCATTACACGTTCCCATCGCAATCGGGTCCGCCGTATGGTATACGTGGGTGACGTGATGCGTCGATGGCTACAAGGACCATCAGCAGCAGTACATCAGGCCTCGCGAGCAATTCCCTTACCGGCGAGGGTAAATGTAGCCTCTGCGATGCGAGTTTTTCTCCAGGCGATTCAAATGACACCACCGGGACGCCAAACGTCACGCCTAGCAACGATGCCAACGCACCGCCTAACAGTCCACGTCCACGTCAGTATCCGACTCAGCATCCACGCACGGCGGCCTCACCAACCTAGTGAATGTCCGACGATCCATATGTTGGCCGTAGGATACATATACGTTAAATTATTGTATAGATTCTGAAAACAAACGCTGAATCGCCGTCCAACGTGGACATGCAAAAAGGAAAAACGCACTCACTGTCCCAAGAGAATAAAACAAGCTCTCGTCCGCCATGGCCTCGCTCAAACACGTCTGATCGCACTTCCACCCCCCGCGGTGGCACCCACACACCATCGTCCACGTCCAGTCGATGCGTGCGCAACAACAGCTAAACAGCAAATTGTCATTGAGCTTGTCCTTTCTGCCCGTCTTGCCACCCCCGCTGCCAAACACCGCCGCCGAAGTCCCCTTGATGGCGAGCACGACCGTCGCATTGTCCGGCGTCGCAAAGACATGCCCGCGGAACCCGTCCGACTCCGGCTCCCAGCCAAACGGATAGCGCTACGCCGGTGTCAGCTCGGCTCATCGTCCAAAAGTGGGGACCCACGTCGGTCCATTGCTCGCCCAGCTCATACCACTCGGCGTCATCCGGCGTGATGTACGCGTTGTTGGTCATCTTGGCGAGCTCGAGGAGCGTGTCTCGGAGCTCAACGTCGGGCCCGATGATCTCGTCTTCCCACCATGCCAGGTCGGTGCTTTCGGCGTGTCGAAACGAACGGCGTCGGGCGTTCTCGTGAGCGCGAAAAGAGGGAGGGCGGAATGTCGACATTTTCTTCGTTGTTATTGTATATGTCGTTTGGTTTCCTTCCGTGAACAGTCTCGAACGTGGGGGGACATCGGAAAAAAGGATATGACCATCGGGAGACACGGCGTGCTGGTGTCTTGGCTCGAACTGAAGGCGAGTGGGCTCATGCGACAACGATTGTGGTTCATATCGTCCACTAAAGAAACTGAGAAGAGGGAAAAGAAACCCAAGCGTCGTAGCGAACATCAAGGACGACTCGCAGCTAAAGCTGACTCATCCTTGCATTCAACTATGTATGTTATACAATGCAAATCAAAAAGAAATAATAAACCAGATCCACGTCGCTATCATAGTCTGATATTAGGGTGTTGTACGCGTACCGCTCGTTGAATAGAAGTCTATGCGCCCAGATTGAGACTCTCCATCGCAAGGTCAAGAGGATCAGCGACAGCGGCAGTGGCCTGACCTGCCGCAACATCAGCATTCGCAGCCCTGCCAAAGAATACCTCGGGACTTGTGCAGGCAGCAACAGCCCGCCGCATGTGTGTCGACAGGAACGATAACCCTACTTGATAGGCAGCTATGTATCACTTTGAGTAAGTGGACTTCAGCCTGATTATTAATCTACTCACAATTCATCCACCCAAAGCCTTCACGAGGGACTAACTTGAAGTCAATTCCCTGGTTCCCGTACTCGGCATCTACTAAATGAGAGAGCTTGACAGCATCAAACTACAGTATGCAGGATTTAGGACTCGTCACGAGAAACAAGATCAAGGGACTTACCTTCTCCGGCACCACACCATTGAAGTCGACGAAGGCCGTAGTCATCCTGATAGACGTCATTTCATCTGATCCGTTTGGACAAGCGCACGCCAAGCGACGTACATGTACAGGAACCGATACGCCAGGCGCTGTGCTTCCTCGAGGTAACCATAACGCTCAAGACCAACCCACGTCATGATCTGGTGAGGTGGCCTGATATAAATGATATCAGTACCCAGTAACGAGTACGCCACCAAAGACAACTGACCAAGCGTATCTGAAAAGTGGCTAATAAGCGTAATGCGAGCAAAGAAAATTCATCTACGAACGGATAGTCCCACTGCCGATTTGGCCTATCAAGAGAAATCTTGCCACGAGACTCTTCTGTACCAGACACAAGCCCACCAAGGACTTCAAATTTCTTCAGCGATTGTGAACTGAAATAAGTTCAGAACGAGAAAGCGTGGGAAAACCTTGACGACATACACTAGCTTCCAACACTGTTCCTCACTTGCGCAACCTGCCCAAAGCGCCCAGAAGCTTGTGACGCTTTCGTACAAGCTCTGTTTTCCTTGAACAGTATCATAGTCGAAATAAAGGTTCTTCCTCTCATTCCACAGATACTTGTCAATCATATCTCTCCTATAATCGGCCCTCTCAAACCATTCCTCGCTGTTTTGTGGCCTCGACAACGAGTTTTCACGGTGAGGGTTGGCGTACGCTTCAACCGAAGGAGGGAATGGCGCGAGAGGGAAGTCTTCGTCGAGTTCCAGCTCATCATCAAATACTTCTCGAATCGCGGTTCCGATATCGACCTCGTACTTGTAAAGAAGTGCTTGAAGATCGATCGTGCCAAGATTGGCGCAACGCTTCTCGAACCGGTAGGTCGTATCATGCCCAGACTCTCGGACCGCACGGTCATGTAAGAAGTACTCGTCAAGCTTGGGTTCTTTGAGGACACCATCGTTGTACTTTTCGCTAAATTCCAAGACAGAAATGCCGTGCTTCGCAGCGTACGGTTCGAGGATGTGGGTAAAGTGGGTAGCTTCGGTCTCGGGAGGAATACCGACGCCATCAGGGCGGTAACGGGAGAGGCCCGTCTTGGGATCTATCCTAGGCTCAGCGACCCAGATGGTGTGATACTCTTTGATCGCTGCTTGTATGGCACGTTTCAACCACCGGCGGTTAGCCTTCATATCCGAACGGTCCAGTTGGTTGTAAATTTGCAATGCCATATCCGTCAAGAAGGGAGGCTGTGACCGGCAGAGGTAGTAACTCCGAGATCCGTTCAATATCTTGCCGTAGTGCTTGATCTCGAAGATAAAGTGGTCCACCATGCCCTTTGCCATTGTGACCTGGCCATCGACAAGGAGTCCGAGCGCAATGAAGTATGAATCCCAGTTGTAGAGCTAAAGATAGAAGGTGTTGGAAAAGAAACTGGGTATGGACACAGCATACCTCATTGAAGCGAGCACCGGGTACAATGAACGGAATTCCCTTTAGCGTACGACCACCTTTGCCGTCATCGACCTCATTCATGGCTAGTGCAAGAAGACCGGGCTTGGAGTTGAGACTCTTGACGAAATAAGGGTCATCAGGTTTTTTGGGAAGGACAACGACATCAAGGTTCATGTGGGGTTTTTCGCGCGCCACTTTTCGATAATACTCTGCCATAGCCGGTTCGCCGTATGGGACGTAAATGCGTGGTTGCACACGACCAGTACGATTCTTCGGATCGGCAGTGATTATTTCGAGACCTTCGCCATCAATACGGCGAGTGAGCGAATGCCAGAACGAGTTCTTGATCATGCGGGAGAGACGTTCGACGGGGTTTTCGGTCAAGCGCGCCTCGTCGAGAACGATACGCTTTCGACCATGGTCCCGAGCCAATGCGAGTTCTTGGAGGAGGTTAGACAACATGTAGGTCCCCTGAAATACGCACATTAGCACGTCGAACACGGGATGGAGACAGGAATCATACACGGATGTCGAATGTCTTGAAACCATTGCTAGTGGCAGTTCCAAGTGCCATCATCTTGGGACCAGCATCTGTGACACTGATCTGGAAATCACCATCTGTGTCCTCCTGCTCAAGGACGACGCGAATGGTTTCTTCAACGTCGATGAGGAAACGACGAGGGCCGGTGACGCTTTTCTCGTCATGTGACATTCTGCGGGCACGCATATGCGTGTCCTCTTCGAATGTGGGCGCCCGCATGGAGTTGATTTGGGACTGAGAGAGGCGAGCATGTCAGGCGAGCAGAGAGATAGGACAAAGACGTACATGACTGTAAGTTCGCGAGCGGGAGAACGACTGAGTACCGCCATAATATGTCGCCGCGTCGACGTGGACGGCACGATGTTCGCCGTCCTCGACAAAGTTGAGGCCCGGCGGGTGGCTAAGGGTGGGTGCCATGAAAGAGTTGCCAAGTCGCGGAACACACGAATTTATGTTTGTCTTTTATTTCCACTGGAACGGTTGAACGATCCTGGAGGCGAACGACAGGACCGAGTCGATGATAATGATCTTTATATCCTCTCAGTTTCCCACCTTCTAGTGTACATGTTCCGTTCCGTGTCACGGCATCGCGCCATGGAAGAGTACTATTTAAGTATGTAATAATACTGTACATAAGATTGTCCTAGTGGCGTCAGAGGCAGTGGGTGCTATAAAATCGCGTCAGTAAACTGCCATCGGATATGGTCCCATGCCAAAGTCAGAAAATGAACACGCGTGAAACGCGTATGGTCGGTTAATCTAGTCAACCTACTTTCCAAAACGCCCTGGTTTGGGACACTCTCAAAGAGTCATATGGCCCCGACATTCCTCATACCTCTAACATGGCAGAAGAGTTTTTACTCACTTGGTGCGTCATTACTCGTCACCGTCGTCGTCCGTCAACTCCTCCCCTTCACGCACACCTGCGTGTCGCTCAAGACCTTGGCGCCTTGCCCATGAATGCCCATCAGTATACGGCATGATCCTCATCGGAACAAAGAGTGTGTACAATGGGCTTCAACATCATGTGAGGCGATAAAAATTAGCCAAAAAGGTATGACGAACTATCCGTTTCGCCCAATGTTGAAGAACAGTGCTAGATTCTTGCGCACTCTGTTCATACTTGGTCAAGGATACTAAAGCAATCCTAGGCAATGTACATACCCCAGATCATATGAATTAACGAATGTCTAGGTATGGTCGTTATTGATGAGGTAAAAATATATGGAATCGCGCACCTCTCCCCGAGTTTTGGCATTCCTTCGATATACTGCGTGATCTTGCGCTTCAACAGAGGTTTCGCCCCGTGCAACACCCCATAAGTGCCAGAGGAGCATGGACAACACAGCGAGACACATCACAACAGAGAGCAAGTAGGATGTAACGAAAAAGAGTCGAGGTATGGTATGAACCCATGGCTAAGTGCCGACATGGATTGACAACTGCAGAGGAATGACAAAGCAGAACACGTACCACAAAATTCAAACCTAGCGCGTCGAGTGCGTGGGAGAAACCAAGAAGTGAAAAGAAAAAGCTCCCGATGACGAGATATGCCCTATGAACACATTCACGATACGCCCGTATAATTTTTCATGTGACATACATGAAAAGAACGAAATGCCGTTCATTGTGCAGACCCACGCATTGGTTTACCCCTACGCACTGAATCGTGGATGATCGGTCGGGTAACTGTTAAGAAGACTCACACTGATCGAACATAACTGGTTATTACCAAGAAATACGCAAAAAGATCATACATACAGGACAGTGATGGTCATACTTGAGGACACATTTGTTGCAAATTCGGCAATGATGTGCCCTCTCGGTAAAATGTACATTAGCAAAAGCATAGTATACACGTTGAAAGTGAACAATGCAACTCACCTCTGGCCGCATAATCCCGCATCTTTTGCATGGAGAAACACTTGCGCCCACAATCTCTAGCTCAGGAGATGACCAGCGCATACCAGAAGTCGGTGGTCGTTTCGGGATGGACGCACAAGCCCATATAAAACTGCTTCCAGGATACCGCGGAGGGTCGCCGACAAACCCAGGAGGAATTGTGCAGGCGTAATAGTAGTGCCAAAAAAGATTAATAGCAATTAGCAAGCAAGGTGGGGTAGATAACCAAGGAAGCGGCAAACTGGGTTGCACAACAGTGACTGGGTAAGAGGATACTTTAGTTTGCAAAGTTAACAGTGTTTGAACTCACAGAAACTGAACGCTCCAAGGGATATGAGAATAATGGCGAGCCCTACGAAGTAAGGGCCCGCTGCGCCAGTAATGCGGTCTCCTACGCGCTCTATCCACTTGAAACAGCGAAATACATGATGAGCACAAGCCATCTTTGCGAAGGCTGAGCTGACTCCTTGCGCAGTTCATACGGCCATCACGTGACACTCAACTGTTCTCGTCATTACACTACACCAAGAAAACCAGCTAACCAGCTATGCAGTCCAAAGCCGTACCCAGTCAAAAGAACGTACCACCAAGCGTAACCGCGAGTATGAGAATAATCAATGCAATCCTCTGTCTAGAATTCTTTCTTTCTTCGTTCCTTGGTCCGTCGCCGGCTCTGAGGGTGAACCAATCAAACCTATGACCCAAGCTTCCAAACTCTCCGCGTTCCAGAATCCCGACTGTGCGCCCCCACTCGCTCACCATTCTAATCAAGGCACTTTCTGTAACTGCCATAACCCACTTGAATCCGCCAACCGTCGAATTGATGTCAGCCACTCGACGGGCATCCCGATAAAGGTGACGATACATGTCATGGACCACGTTTGCGACGATGGTCGCTCCTGCAAGATGGAGTGCGAGAACAGCTGGAAATCCAATGCCCGTCAAAAAGAAAGTCGCCATTCCTGTGCATCCCAGGATGCAGCTGATCAAGACCAGTTCGGCGCTGTTTGGTGCGTGGTCGATATAAGACAGTTTGGGATACAAATTGATGAGCCCTCCATCTCCCTTGGACCACATGTAAAAACGGTGGTATGATCGCTTGCCCCCGTTCCACCAGGGATGAGTGACGACGACCTTTGGGGCTGCATGGAATCCTTGCTGCATTTCTTCAAACCACAAATCCCTCTTTCGTCGACAGAAGTCGATGTCCTCGCCCCCGCCCGTCTTTGGAAATTGGAGACTATACTCCACACCATCATCGTTGCGACGTGCGATAAGGTTTGCCGTCACTCCCCACGGCATGTCAGTCTCTGTTGGCATCTTCTTGGCAATGTCCCAAAAGTAAGTGACGCCTGCAAGATGTACTGCGGTAGTAAAGACTGAGCTTGCTGGAGGGAACTGTGCATTTCCAATGAAGCCGACTGCATTCGGATTCGCACGGATGACTTCCTCCGCTTCAACAAGAAGATCTGGTTGCGGGGTAACATCGTCATCCAAAAAGATGATCCACTCGGCTGCGGATTCCTTCATGCCTCGATTTCGGGTGGCCGATGCTCCAAGGTTCCTGTCGTTGATACGAATGCGAACGTCTGATCGTGGAGCGAATTTGGCCTCGAGCTCGGAACGATTGGGCGAATTTGGATCATCAATGACGATGATGAACATCGTGGTGCACGTTGGAGATGGTTTCAGGTTCAGTATGGGCCCCAAGAATCGGAGTTGTACCCGAAAGCTGGGTATCACTACATCGAGAGTGAGCTTACGCGAGACTACTAGACGATGCTTCAGTAGCCACGCTTCAGCGGTAGCTGTGGCTTTGTCCAAGGGGCCGAACGTCCACCCTTTGGCATGCTGCTGCTGGTATCGTGCTAGTTGGCTACCCCCTATACCATTCGAGATTCTGGAAGCGAACATCCTGGAGCAGCCCCAGCGCCGGTAGAGTTGGAATAGGAAGGGGTCGCCGTCTTGGTTGATAAACATTTCAGGAATAATATTCCCGTCAAAAATTTCTAGATGAATGCGATGGACAATGGGAAAGGTCGGCATGCCAGGGAAGCTGGTATCTGTGAAGGCCACGCATCCAAATCCGTGGGGTGCGCCGGTGCGATGCGCTATTTGAGCGAACTCTGCGTGGGCCTGCCTCATCCAACCTTCGTCCTGAAGAACGACGTCATCTCCCATGAGAACAAAGTAATCACATCCATCTTTCCACGCTTGCTTGGCAATCTGTCGCCAAATAGCGCAAACATGGCCAGCGGGGTAGTTGCAACTCTGGATGGTCACATTGCAGATGTTTTGCGACACCAAAACTGTCTCGGCAATATTCACGTCGCTTTGTTTGTCCTTAGTCCACAACAAGGCGTCATCCTGGTCGATCGCGAGATAGATTTTGACGACAAATTGTGAACCACCCAGGTGATGGGTGTCGCGCCAGGTGGTTCTAGTGAGTGATTGAGCAAAGCTTTCGAGAAGAGAAAGGCATTCTCGAGGAGAGTCGGAGCCGCGGGAGGTGATGGGAAGCAGGATAGCGACCTTGATGTCCTTGGCTGCTAGGTCGACGATTTCGCTGTGATGCATCGATTCCAGGATTGAAGTGCGCCGCCCCTCGCCCATTCCATTGACAATCTTCTTCATCTCCCCCTGGATCCATTCCCCCGTCTGCGCCATTCCATCCTCCAGGGACATCTTGGGGACCCAACCCGAAAGGACCGCTTTTGCGTGGTAGTTGTCGGAGTTTCTTGCGCGAACGCCAACTATTTGTGGATTGGTATCGTATCGATACACGACATCGGTTCCTGGTTCCAGACCGGCCCATCTAACAGCGATGTCGGCAAGGTCGTTGATCGCAATGGCATAGTCGGAGCCTATGTTGATAGGTCGGTCATAACCAGATTCGAGGAGTCCCAGTATGCCATCTACGCAGTCGCTAATGAACAGGAAGCTACGACGTTGCTTGCCATTACCCCAGATCTCAAGCTTCTGGGAGCTGTTCCCTAAGAGACGTATCGCTAAAGCTTTTCGCAAGAGAGCCGCGGGAGCTTTCTCGCGTCCGTTATTCCACGCACCGCGTGGACCGAATATATTGTGGAACCGAGCAATCTGCACGCGGATGAGGTGTCCACTACGCTGGATGAGGAGCTCGGAGATCAGTTTTTCGAGGCCGTAGTGTCCCTGTGGCTCAGGCACCCCTCCTTCCCAGACGTCCTCTTCCTTGAGCGGCACGTCGGCGTCAAATTTTCCTTGCTTGTGTGCTGGATAGACACAAGCGGAGGAGGCGTAGAGAAACACGCGTACGTTGGCGTGGATGGACGAGATCAAAATATTGGTTGTGATGCATGCGTTGGTTTTATAGATCGTGAGGTCGTTTCCTTCGTGGATGGTTCCCATCCCCCCCATAGTGGCAGCAAAATGGAGGACGCTATCGATACCCCTGACGGCACGGTCGCAAAAGTGTTCGTCGCAGAGGTTTCCTACCAACGTTTCGGTACAGACGGGCTCTTGGAAGGCGGAGGATGGAACAATATCTGCTACGCGGACAAAGAAACCCCGGTCAAAGAGGGCTTTCGCCACATGGGAACCCTCGAGCAAGGCGTCAGTCTTTAATGTGCTCGTTCAATTGTGTGTAGCTTACTATGAATCCGTTACCACCCGCCACCAAGAACTTGGTATGAGGGTCAATGAGGGGCGAGGCAACTTCTGGCCTGGTCATTTTTACGTCTGGGAGACGGGTTAAGTCACAGAACTATCAGATGAACACGCGGAACAACGACTTACGTCGAATGTGGTTTACTCCTCAGGTAATTTGAGATACGAAGGGTCGATTCACTGGAGAGGAAGCGGGGTCGATGAGAAGAAAGATGGAAAATATGCATGCTTTATATCATAAGGCCGCTAGTCATAGGTGAGTCTCGCCAACAGTTCCTGGGATTAAAATAAAAGCTGGCATCCATGACAGTGACGGGTCTGTCGAATGAGGGTCCGCACTCGGAACCTCATTCGAACCCTGTCTTGGTCAGGACAGACTGCCATGACCCCAGAATACCGAAGAAGTGGGGGCATTCGATAAACCACACCGGTCGTTTCCATCACGGGACGTAGAAGATCTCCTAGAAATGGTCCAGAGAGATATGACTCGCCCGAGCACCCTAAGTCCAAATGGCAGTGCGCCTTTCTAGGGCAGCGCTGATCCATAGGAATGTGTCACATATACAGGACCCCATCCTGTGCCATTCCCTCCATACCCACTTCACGCCCACTCAATCAGGTACGTCTCACACTGATCAAATGGAACAGTTGTAACAATCATCTGCAGCACGATGAGCCCCCTGGATGCGAACGCAACCACAGACAATTATGAATTCACCTCAACGCAAGATTGGTTCTCGTCCAACAAGCCTGCGTGGCAGGGTCTCATTCAGTTCGTCCCCTCTAAGGCGCCTCGCGCGCTCGAGATTGGATCTTGGGAGGGCCGCTCGGCAGTGTTCCTCCTGACCACTCTCTGCGCGACAGGCGGAGAACTTGTCTGTGTTGACCACTTCGACCTGATGGAGACAGCGGAGGGACGAGAGCGATATCGCAAATTCACCCACAACCTCGCACTCACCGGCCGCCCTGCTCGCGTGCTTCCCCAATTTAGTGTCCCAGCCCTGTACACTCTATTGGAGGAGGAGTTAAAGAAGGACCGAGAGGGAGGGTTTGACTGGATTTATATCGATGGGTCTCACCGCTCGGACGATACGCTCCTTGACGCTGAATTGGCGTGGCGGCTGGCGCGGCTAGGATGCATCTTCATTTTCGACGACTACAACTGGCCAGAACAGCCCCTGGACAGTCTACATCACCCTCGCCGTGGCATTGATGCTTTTCTTGCGCTCCATAGAGGGGAGTACGAGCGACTCTCGACGAATCCTGAACAGTATCAGATGGTGATACAAAAGAAGACCCCCATGCGGATTGGTTTTCTTCTTGAACCAGGCACTAGGACGCATGAAGCTCTAGAATATGGAATGAACATCGCGCTCACCGTCGACTCCGCATATGCCATTGCAGCAGCGGTTACTCTCCGCAGCGTCGTAGAACATACACAAGGTCGCATTACGCTATACGTCGTCGACTGCGGCCTCCTTGCTGAAGACAAGATGAAGATCGCATCATCCTTGCCTGTGCGCTCAGACATTACTCTTCTCTTTATAGCATTGCCATCGGATTCTCTGACGTTCACCATGGGCGCCGTCTGGGCCAAGGTCGACATGATGAAATACTTGCCTGTCCAGCGCGTCCTTTATCTAGATGCTGACGTTCTCGTCCGCAATGACTTGAGGGAGCTGTGGAACACAAATGCTAGCGGGCACACACTCGCCGCGGCACCTGATGTAGGGTGTCCGATGGGCCATTCCGGCGTTCCCAAAGGGGAATATTTCAATGCCGGCGTCCTTCTTGTTGACCTTGCACGCGCCCGCTCGACGGTCCAAGGACTCGAAACATGCTGTTACGAGATGAAAGGCTCCAAATTTCGTGAGCAGGATGCCTTGAATGTGCACTTCAAATCGGACTGGGCCCCGTTGAGCCTCACATGGAATGCCCAGGGGCTTGGGACGTACGCGGAATGCGCATCCGTAGACAGGCAGCGACTTCGCTTAGAAGAGATGACAAATCCGGCGATCGTCCATTTTACGGGTCCTGTCCATCCACCAGTAGAGGTTGTGTTGAATCCCTATGTGCAACCCTATACAGCCAAGCCATGGGGATACGCTGGTGCGCCTGGGCATCCATATGAAGGGGAGTGGTGGGGCACATTAGAGAAGACGGCTTGGAGGGGATGGAAGCAGACAACGGACTACAGAGGGTCGTGCGAGAAGGCCAGCATCGAGGCAGTAAAGGGCGTGACTGAAAAGTTCAACAGGTTGTTATCCGGTGAAGGTCGATCATTGGCCTAAGATGAAGCGTTGAATGGTCTCCACTGTACATGTACACTACGATATTAACAACACACCTTAGCAATCCGAAGCACTAGTCTTTCAGTGCCAACGTACGTCAGTCGGTATCCAGGCTTCAAGCTCTACTCCGTGAGGTGCTTAATCACCAGTGCGGCATGATGAAATCGCACTAGCATCGCAGAAGGGGACCGACGTAGAGGCCGGATAACTGGTATTGAATGGCGTCGAGTCGTCTAGTAATTCCAGCGCGTTCAATGCCTGACTTTTAGCTGGGTTGGCACCGATAATTGCCAAGTGGCGAAGGCCGGCTGCAGTGCCAGTGGCAACCATGTTGACTGGCAAGCACATGATATTATCTGAAGGAGAGCCATGATGTGGCCCAGAATGCTTCAGACATATACAAGATGTTGAAAAGTTTATGGCAAGTGCTCTTAGACTGAGATGAGCAAATGATTTACTTTGCATTGAATAGGAAACTACTATCACCAGGTCATTCTCCTATAGACGTTGGCACGTACAACATTAGTATTGAGATAACTGAGCACAACATCCATAGCATTGCAATCCGAAACAAATCAATGGAAATAAGAAAATAAGATAAATCGATAGACTGGAGGCTATCATGGAAAATACATCGAGATGGCAGCATCAAGGCATAGGTGGCACAAGGTCACAGACCTCACCGCTCTCTTCGGCGTGGTGTCCCAGGGACTTTGCGCGGTGTTGCCCCCAGGCCCGTTATTCGTCGTTCCCCTACACCACCGGATCCTACCACCTGCACACGCTGGACCTCCCTCACTGCCTTTCGAGCAGCGTCCCCAATTTTCCCCGGGGGCCGTTCCTTGTCTATCCGCGACAGCGCGCGGAGAATGTCTCTTGGACTTTCTCCCGGCGGATGGCTCAGTCCACGATGCGTAGGTGGAAGGTACGAAGAGAGCGTTGATGATGAACTTGGAAGTAGTGGAAGGGAATGGGATCGCGCTGACAACGCGAGCGAGAGAAGCGAGAAACGATAATCAAGTTCCGCTTCAGCCATGTTAGTCGCTTGTACCGCCGAGTTGACGTACGAGTACAGATTGTCCACTTTGAATTGAAGATCCTCGATCTTTCTATTTAAATGTCCCTCGAACTCAGTCCCGGGTCGGGGCTCGGAGCACAAGACCTGCTTGACCAATTCGAGATCGATTTTACCCCTAGTGCCATCGGAAAGCTCTTCTCTACGTGGAACAAGCCACAACCAATCATATTCTGGTTCTTGTGAAGTGGCTCGTTGTTTGCCCTTTGCCTTGGCGGATGAAGGTGGGGCGAGAGCCTGACGTCGCTTTTCAAGATCAGCCCTAGAGTTGGCATCATATTGGTGGTAGAACTGATCGACTCTCGACCAAGCCTCCGACTCAGCTTCTGCTCTGAGTCATTCATCATGCAATGAGGTCAAAGAAGTGACATCCATAAATGGAAGACACACCGATTAATGTGTTGTTGGAATGTCACCTCGCGCGCACGATTCTTGACGTTCTGCTCATTAGGCTTCAGAGCACCCTCTTTGATGGGTTTCCCATCCTCCCCTGTACTGTACACAGACGTATCAATCTTCTTCTCAGCCAACATGCGAATGAAATCCTCTTGTACAGTTTTAAGTATTTGTTTTTGTCGATCGTTAAGCGGTGGTGAGTCTTTGCCACGACCCAAGGAAGTCTTGGATGGAGGTTTCGAAGGTTTCGCAGACGAAGATGCCTCTGAGGATCGTGAGATAACGCGTGCTGCTGACCATACAAGAAGTTGGCGTGCACGCTGTGGTTCGGGAAGATTGCAATCAATGTGTTTGTAAAAACTCGAATCGTTGACGGATGCATGGGGTTGGGCTATGCATACGAGTCGTTCAATTAGACAATGCAACTGCAGTGCGGGATGAACAGAGCATATCGGAGAAAGACGCACAAATAACGCCAGTGTTCTCGAAACTGGTGCTTATTCGCTTACTACGCATGCTCATCGAGGATCGCCGGGAATGTGAAGGTGTCTGTGTTGGCGGTGTACGGGGAACGGAAGGGCCATCACGCAACAATTTGTTACGCTCAATCTGCGGGGTTTCACTTTCAGGGAGGGGTTGTAGTGCGTCTAGTAGGAGTCGTTTCGAAGGAGTGGTTGGAGGAAATTGAATGGATGGATGAGCTGCTTCCTTCGCACGCGATCGGTTACGGAGATGATCCGTCTCGGATTCCATTAGACGTATATCCTCGTCCAACTCTGGTTCCTCTCGCATAGTGGTGAGCACATCGCGTGATTTCGCGCCTGTTGGAGCTCGAGAAGAATCTGCTTTGAACTTCTTCGACGGGTGTTTTGATGACCCGGGCGCAAGAGAATTGGAGGGTTGTGAATGGGAAGATGGAGGTCGGCAATGGACTCCGGAAGTTGTCGCGGGTAAGGGTTGAGATGAAGGTAGATCGAGAAGTGGCGATATGGCGCGTTGTACAGGTGCACGAACGATAATCAGACCCCCTGGCTGCTCCTCCCCGATGACTTGGACGCGAAATGTTAGTACCTTGGAGTAACGTCTAAGGAAATCGACACACGTTTCCGTTTGGACGCGCCGTTCTTCGCCTGAGAGTGGTCAACAGCAAGCGTGGCGGGGCATCGCGAGACAAGCTTACCTCTGTCTTCATCCTCTTTGTTGTTGCCAGTAAAGGGTTTGAATTATCTGGTAGTTTCCGTTTCGCGGGTGGTTCGGATTCAACTTGTACCATGGGATTTGCTACTCCACTTGTCGTGTATGTCCGTGCGTTCATCAACCGTCTTCATCAATCAAGTGGCTCCTTTACGGCGTCGGCGGCGACGATGAGCGGCAGAGTTGACTGTCCTCTGTCGGAGTTTGAATATTCACGGCCCACCCTCGTTTTCATGATCAACAAAAACGCGTCGCGTCATAAATTAGCGTCACGTTACGTCACGTCACACACATCTGTTCCTTGGTCGACCGGGCTCCAAAGATACCAGTCCCAACTCTCACGAGATCACTTCCTCCCCTCAGCGCGGCTTCAAAGTCGTTTGACATACCCATACTCAGCAGGAGCTTCCCGTCAACCCCCCATCTATCCCCAATAGTGGTGTCTTGTCGTAGGACTGCTTCCACGACATCTCGTGTGCACTTTAGTGTCTCAAAGTCCTTGTTTGGCCGTTCGTCCGAGGCAAGAGATTCTTTGATTGAGCCAATCGTCATCAAGCCCTGGAAGTGCAGCATCGGACAGCTTGCGATGATGTGCTGTGCAAGTTGTGCGACGTCGGAGGTCAAGGCAGTATCTATAGATGTCAGCGGCGGCAGCCCGGACTTTGCCTCCTCCCCTGACGTATTGACTTGCAAAAATACATTGAGTGGAGTCATCCTTTCGGAGGGCAGCGATCTGTTCAAGGCGCTAGCCGTCTTCGCAGAAGTCACTGTCTGGATAGCATAGATATTGGGTATCACTGGTGTTAGGGTAAGGTCGAGTATGAGTACAAGATCAAACGACGTACTCGCTAATGTCTTTGCTTTGTTGGACTGCAATGTGCCGATAAAGTGCCATCGGATATCATCTGGGAGCTAAACACGGTCAGATTAGATCGTCCAGACTGCTATGAAACCAATGATCACACCTGCTTGGCCTTCTCCTCCAGCTCATTTACATAGTTTTCACCAAAGTCACGTTGCCCGCGTTCATAGCACGCAAGGATGTCAGAGGCAGGTTTATACTTGGACACCGCAACGAGGGTAGGGTGCGAGGATGAAGTAGCCTGGCGCACGCGCTCTTGTATGTTCGCTAGTGAACCAGAAAGTTCCTTGAAGCGCTCTGGTAGAGCCTTCGTAACGGTTGAGGATGTCATTCAATGAGAACAATACCACGTGACACTGCAAAGACTTAGCTTCAACCAATGTTGTCGCTCAACGAGGTGTCTGCATGGGTCGAGGTTGATGGGAAGGAACTCGAACAGTACGGCGTCGAGGAGGATCCTGGTCGTAACCGGGTTACTTGTTGGATCGCGACACAGGTCGACAAGGTGCGCAATTAAACCTGGTGCGCATCATTCTTACCTCTGTGGTTCCCAGAACTTTTCCGTCGTGTTTAGGGACAAAGCGGTAAACAGGGATCACTCACTTTGCTCTAATCTCACACTCGACGGGTCAAGCGTCGGTGGCAAAATCCTTCGTCCGTTATTTAGGGTTTCCCCAGTAGAAACCCGCACCGTCGTTCAGAAGGATCAATTACTTTCTGCGACATCCTCGCGCTCTTTCAAATTCTCCAAACTAGAACTTACTGGTATTCTTTCCATATTACATGTGACTGTTACCCGCATTTACGCGTTGACAGAAGAGGACGAATACATGAATCACGTCTCCGCACACTTGGGCGAGGTACAGCTTTGTATCTACAGAGCTCAATATTGCGGAAGAAACGTGTTCAGGGGCGTCGTTAGTGGACCTGGCCATGCCAAAGTTCATGAGCGCTCAAAGAAGGCAGTTACGCACTGTGTCTCGTGCGTTAATTGCAAATAATATTTTGCCTGCATAGCCCTAACCGACATTTAGGTACGGACAGGAAGTGCAGACGCCGCCGCAGCATGGTTGTACTGTAAAGTATTTGGATGGCCACGTCCCCCTTGTCACGTTTATCTTCAAGTACAGAGATTCTGGTCTGTATACTCGACTGCTGTGTAGGTTGTGTCGCTCAATGTTGCTCTTAGGTCTCTTGCAAGCAAATGGTATAATTCCTAAGCCGCCACCAACCAAAAAGAAACCGATTGTTTCCGAAGATGTGCTTGACTTGACTACTGGTACAAACATCAAACCAGAAGCCGTTGACGAAGGGATTGAAATCGTTGATGATCCCCCAAAAACTCAGAAAAGGGTGGCGGTTACGACAAAGAAGATGGGTTCGAGCCGCGACAGCGAAGCAAGACTCGCCAAGAGGATTAAGCGAGAGAAAGAATCCATTCCCACTGGTGATTTCATTGACCTGACTTGACAGGCTGTGCACCTTGTGTCTTTTACTTTATTTCGTCATTCCCCTGCGTCCTAGAGGATAAGTCCTGTTTGGAGGGTTTGGGGCTTCTTTAATTCCGCTTTACGCGTATCCTCCTTATGATTGCAATGTTTTTAATTTGGATGTAAGTAGCCAACCGCGCTGCCCAGCATGTAATGTTTTATGTGATTGATCTGGTAGTTGTTTATTCCATAGTATATAACAACGAAAGAAACAAGGAACCAGAGACCAAGCTGGGATGGAGCAGTATCGATTTCCGTTTCAAAGTAATACTCAGTAGCATTGCTGCACTTCGCCATCGTGCTTGATGGAACGGGGGTATGGTCAACACAAATTTGAGGTGAGGCAAGGATTGCCATCAACGTGCACGCCTGAAGGCCACCCGATATGATTCAAAAAGATGAGTGCCAGGGAGAGCTCAAGACTTGCAACTACAACAACTGACACGCGGGAAGAACGATAGTAAAGACTGGGGCGACGGAAACACATCACAAACACCGGCTAGCGCCTTAGCGCACAGTCTCTCGTCCAGTGCACACTGTGCAACGCTGCTCTGGGGTTAGGCGGAGGCGTATCACTTGATGTGCTTTATGTACCCGAGCGGGACATCCTCTGCGAAGCTCCTTCTGGAAACGAGCGCCAAATGGACATACCGTGGCACCATGATCGCTTCAAGGTGCATTTGGTTATTCGCATGGCCCGTTGACCAATTTGCATACCCAAGTTTGACTTACTATGGTGATCCGGATGTGCTGCAAACGTTGTTCCCGACTGGTGACCGAAGGCCAAGGTAGGACTCCGGGACCACTCCCGTTGACAAAATTTAGTATGGTTCTGGATGTGAATTATGGACATACAAGATACTTCGCTGGCTGGGCGTGGACATCATCATTCCTAGTTCTGGACATTGGATTTGAGGCCTGGTCGAGCAGCAGGTCCATAGTAAGTACTTGGTAACTGCCACCGCGAGGTGACAGAGAATTTACCATTGATAATGTAAATCAGATTATTACGCGTCCAAGGCAAATCCTTCGCTCTTCAGTTGGTGCCAGGGTTCTGCAAATTAGAACTCATTGATATTCTTTCTACAACATATGCAACTGACCTACGGGTTGACGGAAGAGACGAATGCTTGGATCAAGTCTCCGCACACTTGGGCGAGACATAGCTCCGTATCTACAGAATTCAATATTGCGGAAGAGATATGTTCAGGAGTGTTGTCAGTGAACCTGGCAATCCCCAAGTTCGCGCGCACTCGGAGAAGGTAGTTACCCGTTGGATCTCGTGCGCCAGTCGCAAATACAGTTCTACTTGGGGCATCTGACCAGCCATAAAAGTTGGCAAAGAATCAAAGATACGAACACGTACATCCCTCTACAGATCTGAGTACCTGAATGATTGAAATCCGGAGTCGAAAAGGACGGCAGTTTCAGCAACTTCGGGTCGTGAAAGTATAGCTAGGAGAATTAAGTGAGGGAGAAATCTGTTCCTATTGGTGAAGATGTCATTAATACCTTATTCATCTTTGCTTCGTTTTGACATTCTTGTGTACGAGCATCCAAATGGAAAAGCAGCCTTCGGTTGCCAACTAAAACAACCAGATTTCCACCGACACATGCCATGTCGGGTTTTCTAATAATATTCAAGGCGTTTGAGAATTAATACAACTTAACAGCGTTGAATAGTCCTCAAGCGAACGAGTGCGAAATTTAGCAACACCGCCTTCCTTGCGTCATGGAGAAAAGGGGAACGGAGATGTGAGTATGGACAGTGCAGGCGAGGCAGGGCCCGCAGGGATTAATCATCAACATGCAGGGTCTGATATGATCAAATCGACCCTCTAACAACGCGTATGCAACGGTTATGCTATCCTGTCAGACGAGCGTAGAATTTAGGTAACTTACAACTAGTCGATCGACTCACTTGGCAAATTGCCCGGGTTATAATTCCATCCACCGGTGTTCTCAATACGATAACTGGGGAGATCGGGATGTTTGAGAAAGGGGGGTGCCAACTCACCACAACAACCGATATAGAGAATTCAAGAAGGATGACGATCAGCTCCTCTATGACGAGAACACGCAACGAATCGCTGTCTTCCGCTGGCGCTTCTCGGTGCGGAGTTCCTTGCAAGATACAAATGAACTACTGAGATCCGAACGAGGCGTGGGCCATCAGTTGGATTTGCCCTAGCAGTTGATCACTCCCAAGGTACCCTGGGCTTAGGCATAAGGGCATCACTTGACGTGCTTTATGTTCTTGAACAAAGCATGGATGCCACCTTTCCGGAAATTTCTTGGGAAAATGACCGCCAGACGATCATACCGTAGCATCATCACGACTCCAGCCCCACTTCAAGCACGCAAGTATGACGTAGCATGTACAGCGCGGATAAAATCCGGATGTACTGAAGACGTCAGCTTGGGGCGTACGACTGAGAATGAAAGTGGATGATGATCTCGAGTCAACATCGGAGGCCGGCCAGTTGATCGGAACACTTCAGTGCCGCAGTTCGTCCACGCCACTGTCGGCAACTTGCGGCATGCTGATGCGAGCAGCACAGTCATTTGTTCTCCTCTCCTCTACGAGCCAGCAGGATCCCATGGAGAAATGTGAGTACCGTATCAGCGTGTTCTTGGTCAGTGGTCGCCCTGATGTGGAATCATTCAGCTACTGTCGACTGTGCATGAGGTCAGATCAATGTGTTCAAGCTACAATTGTCAGCCAGATCATACCAATGGTTAGCCAATGGCATAAAGAAACAGGCGGAAACCAGAGGAATAACCTAGAGGCGGTCAACTCACATTTCCAATTCAGCAGACACCGGTGCAGGGGGCACCGTCTGGGGATCATACTGCGCGGTACCTTCACAGCTTGACCAAACTTGGATATTCAACGATTGTATGACTTGTCAATGGCAGACAAGTAACGAGGGAGAGGTAGCGGGGACGGGTTTAATTCCCAGGTTTTTTTGCTAAAACCCTTCGGACTCGTCTTCCGTGTATTTCAGCCCAGTGAGCTCATCCACCACGGCGTTGGTTAGTGGTCACATTTGCGTAACACCGCTTATCTCGACAACGTGTCCTCTAGAGCCCAAGCCTTTTTCAAGCCCAAATTCTTGCGAGCCACTCCCCACTCAAATGACGTGGTAATTCCCATTAGCGATCGCACCAGGGACTCGGTACGCCACCTCTCACATGACAGGGAACCGTGTTGTCCGTAAAGTCTCGTGTCGTTTTGGGCTGTACAGATGTCCATCCCCGAAGATATCACCTAAACAGGTCGTATTCGAAACGTGACTGGCCAGTTTAGATGTATTTTATGCCCCACTATCTGGCCAAGTTGCTACTGCGCCCCTCCGACATAGCTGAGCAATGCCGCTGCGCATAGACACAAACGTTCCACCTTTCGTTGGTCGGATCAACCACTCTGTAGCGGATGCCGACCATCATGATTCCGCTAGTTACGCACTCTGTCCACCCCCCACGTCACCTTTCCTGTGCAAACAGACCCCTCGTGGCTCCCGCAAGGCGCACACGTTTGCCAACCTCACAAACACCGAGCTCCACCCAACTTCTCGGACATGGCAGCCGACAAATCAGAACGGTGGTGGTGAGTCGCCACAATATCCTCATTATCTGGCAAGACTAAATGCCACATTTTTCATCCCATGCCCCGGCATCTCTATTTATGGCTTTCAAATTTCATGTTAGGGTCACCTCGCGGACGTAGCATAAGCCTTTTCTCTCCTCGCACCGCAGTCCAAAGCGACCTGAATTGCCAGGCTGAGCCTCTTCTACCCTACAATGCGGAAGCCCCGCATTCTCCCCGTGGCAATTTATCTGGCCGCAGACCACATAACGAGACTTTCGACTCAGCGTTCTTGTCTATGTCTGCTACCTTCCCGACGCCATCTCTCTCACACGGTGCCCTCGACAAGCTACTTAAAGCCGAGCTCACTCTAGGCACCACCGCACCCACTCAAGAACCCACTAGCGACGGTCAGGGTGCAATGTCCTCTCTTGATATCCCAAACGGCTCTCTCAGCAGGCGTTCTTCGCGTTCTTCGGCCCGAAATCAGCGCATCAGGTCAGGCGAACCGAAATGGGATAAAAGTCGCTTTGCTTCCGTATCGCCCTGCCCTTCGATTACCTCTACCAGTCCGTCATCTGGCAGCACTGGTTCTGCATGCAGCGTCACTTCGATATGCAGCGCCAACTCCACAGATTGCTCATGTACCACCACTAGCTTGCTCTCGCCGTCGCCGACGGACCGCTTGCGGCGCTCACCCCCGCCAGATTCTTGCCCTCCCATGGTTGTACAGAGCACGCCGACAAGTCACGCTCTTTCGGTCAATCTCCCGCGTGTGATCCTACCGGAGATGGTCACAGTGGCGGCCAAGAAGGGAGATAGGTTGGATGTTGTTGCAGACGCCTGGCATATGGAACGTGATTGTGAGTCAAGGTTTGCTTGCTTGATGGTTTCATTTATGTACTCTACATCAAGGCCACTATGAGTGGCAAATTCGGTTTGCGGCCGGTGATGTCGACATGTCGACAGTCCGCGCGCGCTTCGGACAGGATGGAAAGCTTACCATCGAAGTTCAAAGACGTCCCCCTGGGCAAAGTTGTACCCCCAGGCTCGGAATGGGATTCAGATACAGGTATTACTAGCCGCACTATCAGTACTTCATTCATATTTGCGCCCAATTATTTTCTCTGGGAGTGTTCATCTTGTGTCCCCGTTACTAGCGTAATAATGGTATTAGCCTTTGCAATTGTACACAAGAACATACCTTTCGAAAATGACTAATGATGTCTACTCGGGCCTTCATATATCATACGCCAACTTCAAGCCCGCTACCTCGTGCACATCCACTGGCCCTATGTATTCACTCGTCTTCTCGGCTGCCTATTCCTGTAATACCACATCTGTCCTGTATCCTGCATGCCAATGTGATCCCTCATCAAAACGCTTGGAAGAAGTTGATCCCACCACCCCACTCACCAACAGGATCAAGACCCTCCATGATGCCGCGTTCCCTGAAATTTCTCGTGCGGAGAGCAGCAACACCTACATCATGCGAAGTTCAGCTGGTGATGGCATTACAGTCGGCGTCGACCTCTCTCTTGTTCCTTCCGGGTTGCTTTCGCGTCTGTCAGTGTAAGTCGTACTCCGATATGAACATTGGGCCCTTCAGAATCACAATGCCAGGGTTAGTGTTCCCACGGCGTTTAGCTGTCGACAATGAATTCGGGACACGATACCAAACCAGACGTTGTCTTTTAATTTCGTGGCGGGAGAGCCAACACCAACTCAAGGCGTGTACTGTGTACATCTCAATGCCCGATGGTTCATCGTTGCCATTGGCCTGATCTTTGTGTAGGATATATCTTCTGGTGGGTGGAGTGGAGGTGAGGCTCGCTTGACAGTTTCTCAGGCATGTTTTTATACCCTTTCTGATGTTGGCTGAACGCGTCTGGTTGAGGGCAGGTTACCAGGCCATATTCCTGCCGTCGGGGAAGGGCGAAAGGTTGCGCATGATCTGGATGCAACAGTCCTGAATCCTGATGGGCACCCTACCTGCATTTTACATATCACCCCAAGGACGGGGCCAGGATCTTGATGTCTAAAAGTTGGCCGTTCCAGGGTGTGAGCTCGACCACACGCCCTACTTTCGCTGGTCTCGCCATTCATTATGAACCATACCAGACAGGCAAGGCGGGATCGTAGACCTTCCTTTTCTATGCATGCTGTGTCTCCCCTGTCGTCTAGGTGCATGCAACCCTTTTTTCGATCCCTCGGCTGTCCCCTGATCGCCCAGCCAATACAGCACAAGGCCACTGCCATTTCGCAAGCCATACCACCACTGTTTCATACGCATCATCTCTACAAGTGACCAAGAACAGGCCCTGACACAGGTTTTCATGTAATTTGTGGACGCAGTACACAAGACCGCCCTCCAACGAAGACTGAGAATGGTCAACTGTTTGTTTCAATTACACAGGAATCATCCACGATCGGTCAGTTCGGGAACTAACATTAGAATATCGACACGCCAAGAAAGTTAGTTTCCACCTATTGCTGGCACGTAGGTGGTCTCATCCTCGGCTCAGTTCTAGACCTCAATCGGCGTTAGACTTAACCTGGCTTCGCGGCCTGTTCTGTTATTAGGATAGCAATGGGACTGCACGAAGATTCTTCTTTTGTCAACTTTTGTCAACAATTTATTCTCATGAAGTACACGCCTTGAAACGTACTGATACATACAGGCTTGTGAACCGGTCGTTACCAATCGTACACGCACTTGTCAAAGTAGCTGCGAAACGGTTTGAACAATTTCACGCCGTCTTTTGAGGATGGGCCACGAGCTTCGTTCCGCTGACCTTCCCTGCCTCCATTCGCGCGAGCCCAGCTGCAATCCCGTCAAGGCCATTTGGCAAGACTTCGAACTTGTTGGGCTAGAAAGTTTCTGATCAGCTGCTCGCTTATTCAGTCGGGGTTTGCGTACCTTAATGATACCATCTTGCAGCCACTCCCTCAAAACACCCCAAGATCCGCGACATAAGGATAGATTTGGCTGCGCATGAGGGTTACCGTAAGTCGCAATAACTGAACGGCCCTTTTCCTCTTCCTCTCTGACAACAGGTTGAAGGGTCAGAACAAGAGTGCCACCCTGAGCAACAACAGACCAAGCCGTCTGCTGGGTCTCCGACGAAGCGACGACGTCATAAGCAAGTGTGATAGGTTGCTGAGTTACTTTATGCACCGCTGCCCTGAATTCGATTCCGCTGAGGTGCCTGTCAATAACGTCTGTGGCACCAAGGGCTTTCAGTTCCTGTTCGTGAGCGGGACTAGCACTCGTGATTATGGGGGAGAACCCCGACAACTTAGCGAGTTGGATAGCTGTAAAAATGTTAAGTGTGCACTTACTATCGCCTATTTACTCACCATACATGCCCACTGACGCGGAACCGCCCATGATTAGGATGGGTTTTCCCGCATACTTGCCTTTACCGCTTTCGGTCCAGGGTGGGGTGAGCCCTGCACCGAGCTGTTCGGAGTAAAGGCCAACCGAAGCGGTGTCGAAGCCCAAAGGAACAGTCGCTGCGTGGTCGAAATCCAAGTTAGGAGGAATCTACGAAGGATAACGTCATAGGTCCTTAACACCCCTTTTATTGTGCGCTCGCTCACCTTTGCAGTATAGTCTGCAATGGCAAGCGTGAACTGCTGGAAAGTGGATTCATCGTTCGAGAAACTCCCGTGCGAGAAGCTGCGAACCGCAGTTGAAAGGGGCGTCGGAGGCAAGTGAAATTGGATCATACACTTTGTCGCCTTTAGCGAAATCTTCGACCTCCCTGCCAACTTCTTCCACTACGCCCGCCATATCAACACCTAGGATAGCGGGGTACTTTTCAATGAACACCCCCGAGTGCTGAATCTTATAGTCGATGGGATTAAGGGCGGCAGCGTGGATTTTGATGAGGAGTTGGCCATTGCCTGGCTTCGGGACATTGCGCTCAGCAACGACAAAGCTTCCTTGCTTTGAATTCAAGAACAAGGCCTTCTGTTTATGCGAGGACATGTGTGATGGTGAGTGTATAACCTGAAGTTACATAAACGTCGGTGTCCCCTTTTGTCAATTCTACTACATCATATGTTTATTATTTACTGAACGGCCACCCCCCAAATTCCATTTCTGCTCGTTGATCGGTATCGTGCCGTGCCACGACAAAAGCGCGTAAGAAGCGCGTCGCCATTCTGAGTCGAATATTCCGCATCGATGGTGTCCTCCTGAGGTCTTTGATCACATGATGAATAGGATGTGACATCATGGGGCTGAACAAGAAAGAAATAAAATGTCTAAGTATGCAACACATGAATGCACGACCAAGCGGCATCTTCTACCTTTCGGTATCTTGAGGACGGACAACCATCTTCACTCCGTCGATGCGCCCCCCGTCAAACCTTTCGAGTCCGGACGAAACGCCTCTCAGCCCTCCTGGTATCAATTCGACCTGGTTGGGCTGACGGAACGTCTGGTTAGATTTGAACTTTTCGGGCCAACGATACTCACTCGTATCTCGCCCTTCTCGAGCCACTTCCCGAGGTTCAGCCACAATTGTCTTCCCGTTTCCCAGTTCTCTTCCATGTGTGGATTTCCGTTCGTAAGGACGATTTCCCTGCGATCGCTGGGATGTCTGTCGATAACCGAAGGGAGAGTCAACACAAGCCGCCCTTGTGGCCCGAGCAACTTCCATGCGCCCTCCTGAGTCTCCCGGATAGAAACCGTATCGAAAATGACGTTTATCGGGGAGGAAGTGATCCGCGCCACCGCTTGCTGCAGACCACTAAACCCAAGATATCGATCAATCACATGGGTGGCGCCGAGTCCCTTGAGATACTCCGTGTGTTTTAGTGCGGCCGTAACGATAATGGGGGAGAACCCAGACATCTTGGCCAACTGAATGACTAGTAAGCTCCATGAGGACTGCTGTCACACGACGCCCGATAACATCTGCGCCTACCGTAATTGCCCACAGATCCTGAGCCGCCGAATATCAGAATAGGCATGTTCCTGTATTTCCCCACTCCGCCGTGCTTCCACGGCGGCATGAGGCCGATGCCGTTACGTCGACCATAAAGCCCGATACCCGCAGTTCCCATCCCTAGCGGCAACGTCGCTGCCTGCTCGTAGGAAAGGTTGTCGGGAATCTGAATGTGGTGTCAGAGCAGTTTGCTCTCCGTGTTGTTCAACCTCTACGTACCTTGGAAGCGAAGTCGACTACGGCAATGCAATATTGTTGGAACGTCGACAAGTCGTTATCGTCATATGCACCGTGAAAGAATCTGTTTAATGAATGAACCCAGATCAGTTTGCGCCCGCATTGGACCATATGGTGGCTCTTACACATCATCGCCAGGATCAAACCTAGTTACTCCCTCTCCCACTCTCTCCACGACGCCAGCGGCGTCGCTTCCTAGTACAGCGGGATACTTGGAGACGTAGATACCTCGTTTCTGAACCTTGGCGTCACTTGGGTTGAGTGCAGTCGCCTTGACTCGGATGAGAATCTCGCCCGGGCCGGGTTCGTTGATTTCGCGAGCACCAAGAGCAAAAGGAGCTTGGCGCGATGGAAGAAAGAGAGCAAAGTGTTGTGGGGCCATTGTCGAGAACGTGCCGAGAAGATGTCGAAGAGGTAATGGGATGTAGTCTGGTGAAGAGATAACGGAGAAAGTGAGCTTTACTTATATGCTGGCAGAGCATTGCCTCGACCGGTCAAAGCCACTTGGGGTATTAAAACCTCGTGTTGTCCTTGCTGCGTAGGGATGTGGAAGCACGCACCATTCGGGAATCATTGGTCTGGACATTTGACGCCGCGGCTCGGGGAACAGCCCCTCTAAATGGAGGCTGATTAGAATGTTAGACGCAGCACAGCAGACATGCTTTGTAAACCCACTCCCATGTGCCTCTCTGGTCAGGGCTCGGCGCCGCCTGTCACAGCTTGGAGAGGTCAAAGAACGGACCGACTGGTGGCTTCGAGGCAAGACCATTAAAAATGACGCTGACTCACTGGCAGGATGGGATGATTAAGCGCGTCGTCATCGTGGGGTAGCAAAATCATATCGGAGAACGCCAACGATTCTGTGGAGCAGTCGGGAAAGCGGGACGATGTGTACTTGGAGCCCGGAATGGCGTGCGATGAACGGTCCCTTGTGAATTGAAACGAGGCAGGTGGTGAAATGGAATCTGATTTAGGAAAGAGGATGCCAAGCCACGAGTCATTCAATGGGCTTAGTGAGGACAAACCAGTGGGTTAGGATGTGTTGATAGGCTTTCTTGCAGCGAGAGAAGCTATTGCACAAGGAGAGGTTAGTGATGTAAAGATACACGATGAATGACCCGAATGACACAGCATGTCTAACAGAGAAGGTCAGCGCAGAATTCCTAGAAAACATGATAGAAATAGGTGGACGTCAACGGTCTTCTAAAGAGAATGCTTTCGCGGATACGGCGGACATGAAAGCTTGACCAGGCCTCCTGCACGCTGCTTGCTGAACGATTAGGCGAACCGCTGAGTGAGACTCCCCGAAAATGTCCGATGAACCTGCACCCTACGGCGTTCATTAGTACGGCTACTGGCACTGGGGAGCTTGCCAGTTGACCTAATGGGTCGGATCATGCTCAGGCTCGTCCCACTTCGACTCCTTTCGCTGTGGCCTTTCGAGAAGGAGAGTCAAAGGACGGCCGGAGCAAGGGTGAGAGTCGGACCCTGCAGGAGTTGAAGTTCACATCGACGAGGGGTTGGCGACTACATGATTGAACCATAGTGTATGTACTTCTATACTCAACATTCAATTCCGTCTACATAGCTCGTTACTACATCAGTTAGTGACGACAACATTCTGCATCAACGCGTGTCGTTGCTCGTTACATGTCCACCCAGTGACGCCACACATCAGAAATTTATCGTGCTCCAAGGGACGTTCAGCAGCAGGATTGGCAGTAGTACCAGGTCGGATCATCTCCACGGGTAATGGCATGGTTCAATTAACCAGGCGGTGAGGTGGTGGATGGAGACAAGCATGTCCACACAATCAAAGTTGCACAGCGTCCAACTGCCTCAGCACAGTGGTGGGGCTGATTGATACCTGATCAATCTGTAGGTACCTTCAAGTCGCTCATCAACTTGGGTATATTGAAAGGGACCTGTGTTTACAATCCATTTTCAGACTCAAATGACTACCGAGTCGGACACCCAGACGCTGGATCGACTCGTTCCAGAGTTCTACCAGTATTTCCTGTCGGATGCCGCGAAGGAATATAAACCTAGCCCAAGTAGAGTAATTCCCATCGACCTATCTTGCTCGAGCACTGACGGTTTCCCTAGTCCGCGGACTTTACCATCTAGAAAGCAAGCCTGGGTTGATTTCTCTGTTGGCAGGCAAACCAAATGATGCCATGTTTCCTTTCGAGTCACTCTCTTTCACGATAACTGATCCGTCTCATTCCCAATCCATCCCTGTCTCCCTCACTGGTGCGAGCCTTGCGACGGGGCTCCAGTACGGTCCGACAGCAGGTCTCCCGCGCTTAATTGAATGGTTCACTGGCTTGCAGGAGCGTGTGCATGGGAGAAAGCCTTCTGAGGGGTGGAGACTCGCCGTTGGGAATGGCTCTCAGGACGTGATCTACAAAGTTAGCTCCCTGCACTTCTGTCACGCTGTGCTTGCTAATCTTATCCAGGCAATCCATGCAGTCGTGAATCCTGGAGACCCTGTACTGATCGAGGCACCTGTATACGCGTGAGATTCTGTTGGGAGTGTTGCTCTCACCGCCACTAATCTCGTCATGCAAGTGGCATTCTCCCTATCCTCCGCTACCTCCACTGTGAACTTGTTGGTTAGTGCATGTCATACCCTTGATTCCAGTTTCTCATATTCCCGCAGAGGTTGCCACGGATGGAGATGGAGTTTGCTCGAGCAACCTTCGCTCAATCCTTGAGAACTGGCCTGTGGGTAAGCCGAAGCCCAAGGCCTTCTATACCGTTCCGGTATGTCAAACGATTTTCTGATCGATCGCTTACCCGAATGACGAAAATGGTAGTATGGTTGTAATCCAACTGGTATGACTGCTACGACTGACCGTCGGAGGGAAGTACTTCAACTGGCCCGAGAACACAATTTTTTGATCCTCGAAGGTTCGTAGTCGAGCTCTCGAGACTCGTAGATTGATGAAAGCAACTGATCTAGACGATCCATACTATTACTTGTACTTTGGCAAGCGCGAAAGGCCTCCTTCATACTTCAAATTGGAGCTCGAGACACCTGGACTTGGCCGCGTGATCCGCTTCGATAGTTTCTCTAAGATCCTTTCGGCTGGCATGCGGATGGGTTTCGCCTCCGGCCCAAAGCCGATTATCGATGTCATGGATCTCCATGTATGTTCCTGTTTGCGTAGCTGCCACGTCGGTATAGGGCATACATAACTGACGTCTCCGAGTAGACCAGTGTCTCTAACCTGCAGCCTTCTTCCCTCGTGCAGGCTATCACTCTGGCACTAGCTGAAAAATGGGGGTATGCTGGATTTTTAACTCATACGGAAGTTGTGGCAGAGTTCTACAGAGAGAAGAGGGACGTATTCGAGAAAGCACTGCAAACTCATCTCGGAGACCTTGCAGAATGGAGGACTCCGGAAGCTGGAATGTTCTTTTGGTGCGTATCTCTCTCAGCTCGGATATTTAGGGTGACATGTCACGGGGCACATCCCTTGAGACGTTATTCTACTGGGTAGTCGCCGCATTTCTTGGGCTGCCTCCCGCTTGTTTCCCAAGACTATGCATTGATGTGTTCGCATCCACTCAGGTTCAAACTCCTCATTAATCCCAGCCCCAATGAAGAGGGCGATTCAAAAGAACTGATCCAGACGAAGGCCTACGACAACGGTGTGCTTGCTCTTCCTGGCTCCGTGTTCCTTCCAAACGGAGGCAAGACAACCTATGTGAGGGCAGCATTCTCTCTTTCAACACCCGAGCAAGTCAACGAAGCACTGAAGCGACTCAGGGTGGTTCTGTTGAAGGAACGGGACGAAAAAATAGTGTGATACCATACAAGAGATACTACTACACATCACATGTTGGGAAGTTTGTCGCGGGAGCACAATGTGACGACCATTCGAAGTACCCGCGGGACACGTTGTTCGTCCACCTGCTCGCTATTGCACCATGAGCATGGACTACGCATGTCTTTTTACGCAGCTGCACCGGTCATTTGGGCCGAAGGGTGTAATCACACATAACTTTACCAGTTATATCAAGTGTCACTGAATGGCTCCATTCATTCGCGTACCGTATCCGCACTTTCTGATATATCGCCAAACTGACTGATCTCAAAGACGAGGCGCGAGCATGTTCCGCCTTAGCCAGAATCGATGACCAAGTTCAAAGACTCTACGTACTCATTATGTACACGAGAAGATATGACCAGGTTATGGAACGTTTCGACAGCAAGGGTGCCGACGCTTGTCACAAATGATGGGAGTTAACATCGAGTCTTTACGGGAGTGATCCATTTTGGGAGAAGGGTGAGATCTGTCTGTTTGACCCTTCTTGTAGCGAGCAGCTCATCATCGGTATTCGTCATGAGGCCATAGCGAACATTAAGTGATCCTTCCATATGATGCCACACGAGGCCCTTCGACATTGCAAGTACCGCTTTCACCAAAAGGCAGATAGGGATTCCCTGAAAGAGACTGTTGTCGTTGATCTTGTGCCCAAACTTGTTAGAGTTGGTTCACGTACAGAGCAGATGCCTGGTCGAACTGAGCACTGGAACATGAACTCGGATATCGTTGGAGCGGTGTCCCACGTGTTCTCCAAATATGCCGTGGTGGCCTCCTGCGCCAGTGTGCATCGCCTGTTGTACCTGACCAGCTTTACGGCCACATGGTTCCAAGCAGCTAGCTAGTGCCAACGTGTTTCGGCTAGGTCAACTTGAGATCGTAGTACGGATTCTCCAAACGTCGAGGTTCGGCCGCAATCATTGTGTGGGGGGAAGGAGTCAGCACGTCCCTGCTGCGTAGGGACTCAGGCCTATTAGATAGATCCAGTATGCGGTTTGTCAGACAGCTCTGGCGGACGTCACCAGTAACTGGTTCAGTCTGCGCTCCCTTCTTGAGTAGACACCGGACGGGTTCGGAACGACCAAGACCAGGATCCGGACAACGAAATGGTATGTAGAGCGAGCCGTCCGATATAAATAACCCTGAGGCTGTCGGGGTGGGTTGGCATATCATCCAGGCAGGCCACAGAGTATGGGTGATAATACGTGTCCATTCGGATGCGGTTCGACTTCGGGTGCCCTGCTGAGCTTACCATCATAGGACTGTCCTCACTTAGTCCCTTCCAACCCCTCAACCGCGGCCGCAGTACTCTGCACAACAAAACCACTAGCGGCTGGGACGCTTCTCGGCAGTGGCCTTCTTGAATCAGCTCAGGCCATCTGTCTCGTTCCAATAATTTTGAGTTCGACTGGTCTTTGTTCTGTGTGCCATGGAAGCCCAAATCCAATCCTGAGAGAACTCGTTTCTTAAGCGGCTCGTCTAGTGAATTGTGTGACGTCGACTAATGGACTCCCGGGTTCATGGCGATAAGCAACGGCCTCATTAACTTGCTGGCGGACCTGCGTCATCCGCTGGAACGTTCCTGGTGAGACACTGGTGCAGATTTCAGCACTGGGAAAAACTGACAAGCTTAATAAACATGAGAGCACTGAAGGGAAATCAAAAGGATGTCCGTAAGTCAAAAGGTTGACGTTGACGTTGATTCCGTTGGTCACAGCAATTGTTCAAAATCAGATTTACAGGGAGTAGCGCTTCCGACCCCCACCAACAACGCCGAACGGCTTGAAGCCATCTGTGGGAGTCTTGTGTCTGCTATGAAACAGAAGAGAATATTTACGCTCATTCGGAAGGACAATGAAACCTTTTGGATGTGACTAGATCTGAAACTAACCCTGCGTATTCGGGCAGTACGCGCTAATGGATATAAGGGAAGGTTTTCGGTTCCAGGTTCGACTTTAGACCACATCGAAATGGCTACCAGCAGCACGCCCACAACCACAGGGACCACACTAATCGCTTTCCAACACCGGGAGATTGGCAATAGACACTCGAATACGGAGTCACGAAAACAACTTCCTCCGGAATCTTACCAGTACTTTCTATCCGACGCTGCGAAGAAAAGGAAACTCAGCCCAAGTGAGTGACACATCACGCTCATGTTAATGGAGCTGAAAGCATATTCCTCAGTCGCCAAACTTGCCCCTCTGGACAGCAACCCTGGAATGATCTCATTTCTAGCGGGCAAGCCAAACGATGCCATGTTTCCTATTGAGTCGCTCTCCTTTACAATCACCGATCCCTCTCACTCTTCTCACTCCATTCCGGTCTCCCTCACTGGTGCGAACCTTGCTGCGGGACTCCAATACGGTCCGACGGCAGGTCTGCCACGTCTCGTTGAATGGTTCGTTGGCCTGCAGCAGAAAGTGCACGGGAGAAATACTTCTGAGGGATGGAGTCTTACTATTGGGAACGGGTCTCAAGATATGATCTATAAAGTTGGTCCACTACACTCTTATCGATCTTTTTCTTGCTAATCACTCAGGCAATCAATGCAATCGTAAATCCTGGAGACCATGTGCTAATCGAGTCCCCCGTATATGTGTGAGAATTCCTAGTAGCATTGTTTGCGTCAGGCTACTCACGCTTTCACCTTAGTGGAGTTCTCCCGATTTTTAGCCCTTTCCAATGTGAGCTTGTTGGTCAGTCCAGGTACATTTCCTTCCTTGGTCGTGATTTATTATTCCCGCAGAGGTCGCTACGGACGAGAGAGGCGTTTCTACAAGCAGCCTTCCCACTATCCTTCAGAACCTGAAGGTGAGCAAAAGCCGAAGGCCTTCTACACTGTTCCGGTATGTCGAATGATTCCTTCATTGCCTGCTTGAATGACAGATGTGATAGGTCGGCTGCAATCCAACTGGTGTGACTACCACCATTGAACGTCGGAAAGAAGTACTCCAGCTGGCTCATGAATACAATTTTTTGATTCTTGAAGGTTCGTAACCGCCACCGTAGGTTTACGGATGGAAGAGAACTATTGATTTAGATGATCCGTACTATTTCCTATACTTTGGTGAGGACAAGCGACCACCCTCTTACTTCCAACTGGAACTCGAGATGCCTGAACTCGGTCGCGTGGTCCGCTTTGATAGCTTGTCCAAAGTCCTCTCTGCAGGCATGCGAGTGGGTTTTGCATCCGGTCCACAATGTATCATCGACGCCATGAACCGCCACGTCAGTTATGTTCCTCCAAGTGCTACGAGGCATGTCTGACGCCTCTGGTCTTAGACCAGCGCTGCTAATATCCACGGTTCCACCCTTATGCAGGCCATTACCTTAGGAGTGGTTGAAAAGTGGGGATATGCGGGATTCTTAACTCACACGGAAGTTTTGGCAGAGTTCTATAGAGAAAAGAGGGATATATTCGAGGAAGCGATGCAAACGCATCTCGGAGACCTTGCAGAATGGAGGACGCCGGACGCCGGGATGTTCTTTTGGTAAGTTTGTTTTTAGCCAGGATGCTCGTACCAGCGTGCGTGGTACATACTGAATGGTTGTGGTCACGCGCAGGTTCAAGCTCCTTACGAATTCTAATCCCGACAAAGAAGGGGACTCAAGAGAGTTGATCCAAACGAAGGCGCTCGAGAACAATGTGCTTGCTCTTCCTGGTTCGGTGTTTCTCCCTGACGAGCGCAAAACGGCCTTTGTGAGGGCGGGATTCTGTTCTTCAACACCCGAACAAGTAAACGAAGCACTGAAACGGTTCAGGGTGATGATATTGAACGAGCGAGATGGCAAGTAATCCCCGTGGATTAGTATGCACAAGGTCCATGATGTAAGATACCGTCTGTCCGTAATTGGGAAGCTGCTCCGAGAATTACTCGCGGGTGACCGTTTGACTTGTGAGTTTCCAATAGACGGATATAGATAAGACATGGGAAAACGGTGTTTCACGCCTGCTGGCGGTGTGCTCTTAACAATAAGACGGATGAATCGATGATCTACAAGTTTTAAGTTTCTCGCCCCCTTCCAGCTGGTTGTTAGTTGCCCTGCCTATAGAGCCCCTCGGTCTGCGAGGAGTTACACTCCAATTTACCGGTTTTCCGGCGCTGGTCATCGACATATATTTAGGCTGAGATGAAAAGAACTTCCCCGATTTCCCCCATGCATCGTAATCCAGATTATGGATTTGTCCGAAATGTTCGCAAGATAGTTTGGTTGGCAGAGATAACGCGTGTCAGACGTGACGGATGGAGCACACACCGCCTCGAGTCTTCCTGGGCGGGGCCGTAGTACTCAGGTTGGTCAAGGCTACACGTAGGATTCCCCGTAGCCTCACATTCGTCTCTCTCGACCTTGTAAAGAATTCAGCCGGGATCTGTAATCGCATAAGGTCAATCAGGTGCTTCCGCACACACTTCATACATGGATCACCAGGGATCAGCCTGAGCTTTTGGCATCGATAGACTATGACTGAACTCACAACGTCGTTTAAACAACCAACGCTGGTCGATGAGTTCATGATTATTGAGTCAATAATTCCTCTCAGCATCCGCTTTGGCGACCTTGACGTTTTCGTGTGTCGGACATGGGTTGCAATACGGTCACTAGCAGCAATTGAAGGTGGATGCCTACCTCGTACGCTAGATCTCAGCCTGCCGAGCATTCAGCCCAGTGAGCTCATCGAGAGACCCGTCTAGCTATTGACAGTAATGACGAGCGCCCGCCGTCTAATTTCCACTTGGAGTTACGCGAGCTGGCAGGGTCCTTCGCGTCGACAGCTTCTTGGGATTATATCGGCAGGAATGAGTCCTGCTTGACCACCTGGGCACCCATCGACGCGATGATCCTTACCAATGTCTACCAAAATGGAAGACTGAACGGGAGACCGACTTGTGTCGTCAATTTCCACCTCCAACGGCGGTGATGCCAGCCCGGTGAATACTGGGGATACGAAAGTTATGTAGGAAATGTGTCTAGTCCCTGTAGGACTAAATGATGTTATTTTTGGCACGTTCCCTCATGCTTCGATACCGCGGAGGCATTTGTTTTTGGAGTCGTCCGTTATGTGTAGGCTGTACGAATAAATGAAGCTTGTGAATCCAAACGGAGATGCCGAACGTGAGTCAAAGGGAACTCATTTCGACGAAAGCGATCCGGAACGGTGTTTTGGCGCTCCCAGAAAAAGCCTACCAACTGAATGGGCGAAAGTCCTCGCAGCTGCCAGAAAAGACGAGCACAATGCACTGAGGAGTGCAATGTAACAGGAAAGCAAGCCTGGAACACGCCACACAAATCCCGAATGTGTTGTATCAGAGCGATCTAGACCAGACTTTGGTGGCTTGATGTGTGCGTGGTGACAGTGAGAAGAAAGGGCTGGTTATGGTCAGATGGCGGCACAGATAGTACCAACGTCTTGTAAGCGCTAGAGGGTCACTTGGTCAGCAGGCGACCCTTTAAAAGACCATCCTCGCCTTACAATCGCTCTGAGAGCCCTGGGGCGCAACTCGGAGCATTGAAGGTATTTGTTCCGTGGCGACCCGCATCCCTTGCTTATCTCTTTCATCAGCCTACACACATTGACACGTCATTCAAGGTTCAGATCCTTCTGGAACGCCAACACAGCGACTTTATTACCTTGACCTACCACGACCATGGCTGTAGTTCACGACCCCGTTTTCGTGAACGCGTGTTATTCAGTCCCATGTGACAAATGCGGCAAGACCACCTGGAAAGTGAGTCCATGTTTCCTTGGAGATGATCTTCTACGATTCATCGCGGCGCATGTACGCTGGTGGAAATTGAGCGCGCGTTCGATAATCGCATCCGAGTCACTGCTGTTAACTTTGTGCTCAACTATATTCAACAGGGATGTGGTAAACATGTTGAGGCGGTGAGTCGTCAAGTTGACTGGTCGTCGTGTCGACACACACATTAGTGGGTCGGTGCAAAGGAGGAGATTGCCATTTAGTTTTGATGCGGTCCCTTTTCGAAGACACCCCATCGCAGTCTCCTCAAACTGTTCCCACTTCCAAGGCATGTCTGCTTGGAAATCAGGCCTTCCACCCAATCTAGTACAGACAGAAGACTGCTTGCTGACAGACATGATACCTAGGTGATGGCGAGCGTGAAAGAGGAGGACAAGTGCGTTTGTAAGAAGGAGTAAGCGAGCATGAGCCATAACGTGTAACGAGATCCAATGAACGATATACTTTGTATTAGGCAGTGTCCGGTGTCCCTTTCCTGACCCTTGGTTCTGTCCTCCAACTGACCCTGCTTTCCATCTACTACCACCACCATCTCCCAACATACTCCCCTCCGTATTATCAGATTGTTTGTGCCTCAGAACTGTTCATGTCGCTCACCTAGCAATGGCTGCCAACCAAGATTCACCCGACGCCCCCCTACAGGGCGAACTCGCTCAGCCCTTTGATCCTCCTGGTTCCGTCCGCATGACCAGAGAACTGCACTTTCTATACAGCGACGACAGGCGTCCCAGAGTAAACCAGTATCTTCGAAGTCACCGCGTCGGCAAGGGTCAACACGGTGAAGTATGGGTGTGCTGGGATCTCTTGGACGATCGTCGCGAGGTGGTCAGTCCTTGCTATCCATCTCTCCCAGTTCATATCCCCAATGCTGCTTCTCGACACCTATCAGGCAATAAAGGCCGTGAAACGTAATAATCCACGCGCTGAGAAGTTGAATCTTCTCCGCCGGAGAAACCTCCCGACGTCTCCCCACACACCTCTTACTGACAAGCTCAGTAGCCTGGAACAAAAGATACGCAAGGAAATTGCCATCATGAAAAAGTGTCGCCACGGTCACATCGTTCGTCTGCTCGAGGTCATAGATGACAAGCTAAACGATCGAATCTACATGGGTAAGTATCTCCCCGCTGCTTTCCGCCGCGAATCCAGCGGATTTCCATCCCTAACATGCTTCCTGACTCCGCGCCATGGGTGAGTATCTCAGTTGAGGAATTATGACCCCGTGGTTGCAGCTCGGGATACGGTATGATGGGATGGCCTGTCGCTTAAAAGGACATGCACTCACTATCGTCGTATTTAGTCATGGAATACCTCGGTGGTGGAGAAATCAAGTGGCGCAATGAGCATCATCAGCCAGTTTTACAGGTTGACCAATGCCGACGAATTTGTCGCGATGTTATTCTTGGTCTTGAATATTGTGCGATCTCCATTACACCCCCATTCCTCTCTGACCATTTGTTTCCAAGTACATTATCAAGGAATTATCCACCGTGACATAAAACCGGCGAATCTTCTCTGGACTGCGGACCGTCAAATGGTGAAGATTACTGATTTCGGAGTTTCCCATTTTTCTTATGCGCAGCGTCTGGCTGCAGCCGGACGTGGTCAAGTCGCGCTCGATGACCCGAACGACCCGATTCTTCTGGATGACTCAGATCTGTCAAAACGTGCTGGTACTCCTCCCTTTCTTGCCCCTGAAGTGATCGCGGAGTACACGAGCACCGAGCCGTCGCCAATCATCTCTGCATCTGCTACCAGCACTACCTTGCACTCCAATAAATCTGCTACCCACATCAATTCTTCGTCTACCATCAAAGGTTCACCTGTCATCCCTCACCGTCAACCCATTACCAAAGCCATTGACGTCTGGGCCTTGGGTGTTACCCTGTACTGCCTCTTGTTTGGACACATTCCCTTTCAGGCTCCTGATTCCAGCGAGTACGTGCTGTACCACGTTATTTGCAATAGTGACTGGGAACCGGATGACTGTATGGGAAGCGACCGCAAGCCAACAGGAGGTAGACGCCCGCACAAGATGCACGAGGGTTTTATTGTCATGAACCTTCTTGACAAGTTTTTGCAGAAGGATACTAGGAAGCGCATCTCGCTCAGTGATGCTAAAGTGAGTGACTCATCGGGGGGGGGTTTGGGAACATGGTATTAATGACTAACCCTCAGCGTTATCCTTGGTTTCTGAGCGACATCTCGAATCCGGACGAGTGGCTTAGCCAGACCTCGCCAAGCAATAATGATATTGTCATGGTCACGGAGAGTGAGACTCGAACGGCCATGACGGCAGCAAGGTTCACCTGGGGTTGGCACAAGCGGCTCACCAATCGTATCTCCTCTCTTTTTCGTACCGTTCGTACTCCTCGTCCCGCTCGTCAAAGCGTTCGAAACGGTGACGACAACACTGCTGGTGCTGATCTTTCTGGTGTCGTTGCTGTTGGACGCCACAAAAGTGCAACAGCACGTTTACCGGGCCTCGAGATGCGCGAGAAGGCAAAGCAAAGAACTGTCCGGTCGGTTATCCTACGGGATGATTCGACAGCCAACATTGGTCGAAGAAGGGAAAGGTCCATTGAGAGATGGGCACGATCGGCTGCAAATGCTGCCTCTCAAGACCCGAACTCGAATTCCGCAGGGCTCGTGGCCGACCGCCGCGGCTCTCAGACGCTTGTTCCACCTGAGGAAATTCATCATCATTCTATGGTGCATAACTCGCGTTCCATAACGTCTCAGAGCCGGCCTTCGAGTCGTGGAAGAGATCGACCAAGTACACCGTTACCAAATGATGAACGCCCCCGTCATCGATTTTCACTTTCTTCTATATGGCGTCCCCATCCATCAGGCAAAACTGCGTCTCAGGCTTCCTCACCCGTTGATTCATCCTCGGGTGTATCGATTTTCCATGATACCCATTTCAAGCCCGGACCATCTGTGGATATCATGGCAAGGAGGAGCGACGAAGTGCTACGGCATCATGGCAAAGAATGTTCGCGCAGTATGCATCATTGCCAAGGCCTTCTCACCGCTGCGCGACGCGCGTCGAGCTGGGGAGAGCCGGTCAACTATGTGGAAGACGTGACAAGCCTCAATTCTGGGGAGCAAGATGGTATTGATGACGATGCCATGTTCTTGGGAGCTGGTGGTGTGGAGCACACTACCATTGTATCGAACCTTCCTTTCGGACTTAACCAGGCAACTGAAGCTATCAACCATGCGTCTACTGCTCTGCGGCACCCACAGCCGGAACGGTTACACCTTGGGCCATCTATATATACTTGCTGTGACGTTTGCCATCCAGATTCTGCAAACAGTCGGCATCATCGATCGGCGGCAACTAGTCCAAGCCCCCTCCATCATGTCACCTACGAGTCGGACCTCAACCATACCAGCGAGGACGAATACGAGGATCTCGATTCAGACTACAGCTTCTTCCGTGACACACGTATGGAACGCGAAAACGAGGCATTCCACTCCAACGTCAGCCAGCTGTACGACGACGAAGATGACGAGGACGATGACGAAGAGCTTCCGATAGAGTTCAAGCGACGTCGACCATCAGTGTCAGTTATTGCCGCGTCTCCACCACCGCCACTGCCGTCATCGGACCCCTCTGGCGATGGGAACAGCTAGAGGCTTGTCAGTCACCTTGCTGCGAAAGTCATCCAATCATAGGTCCCTAATATCCACTTCTGAATAAACGGTTCCGCGTCTGGCTTACACCATTGTTCAAAGTAGATGCGCCGAAATATGTTTTGTTCATGGTCGCATCCAATCACCATCTACTGTCCTTCCCGCTTAAAATGTCTTCTATATTGCTCAGTCATTCTCACCTCATCATTCTGATATCGCATTTCCTCTCGTCGCATTTGATGGTCTCTACCGTTGTACTTCGATACAATTTTGATTGTGTCTCTTAACACCCTTTGCTCTCTCTATCTCGGTGCTTTCTTCACATACGATCTCCTTCACCCTTTTTATTTCGCAGGAATGGACGATGACTCGCATAGAACTACATTCCTTCCATACATAGACCTTCCCTTCACCTCCTGGCCACATCAGGTTCATTTAGATATTCAACTGCGCTGTAGTTGTATGATTACAGGGACACATTGATATGTTTGCAAGCAAAGTGAAGATGGACGCATTGTTGTTAAGCGTAAAAACATACACAGCACAAGAAAATAAAAATAAAAGCGCCATGATAACTAGATATATAATTAGGGTAGGCGAAGTGGAAGAGAGTGGCGAGACACGCAAGAGAAAAGATATACATGTGCATGCGAAACCTGATCGAAGTCCAGGGAGTAACTACATAGGCAAATGCATGGAAAATCGAAAAAAAAGTATAGTTTGGGGGCTGGAGGTGCCAAAAAAAAGAGCGACGGATAGATAGGCTGCAGTATAGACACGAAAACGAAAAACATAAACAGGTCAGAGAGCCCTGTCATGGCTGAAACGCTCACGACGAGGTTACCAAGGTCCACGATAAATCGTGGCACTGCGGCGTTACGTTGGCCACCCACCCGCAATCCGCGCGGCGCCGTACCCCACTCTACCCACGATATTCCACAAGGCTGAGGTACCATCGGATCCAAAGCCTTCGCCGGGTGCTTGCATGGTATTGAAGCTGGACCATGCCGCACGATCATAGTACGTCGCACCGCCCACGGGTGTATACTGTGCTGCGATGTAAGGTCCCATGACGAGGTACATGCATGCTGACGCGCCCATGCAGAATAATAATTGTTTGATGATATTGAGACCAAACGAGCCTCCACCGGTCCCGGTCCCCGACCCATCTTTATCACCTCCGTAGACGTAGGTGTTATAGATGTTGTAGAATTTGTTGTTCTTCTGCGAAGGGGGCCGTGGACCTGCATTTGGAGACGCTTCGATGATCTGGTCGATCACTGCGCACTCGACGCCAAGTTCTGCTTTAATGGAACGCCATTCCTCAACGGCGTCCTCGGAGATGCCGGAAGGAACCCCGCGGATTGGAGGTTGAAGACCATGATGCCACTTTTGAAGTGTCCCTAGTGGATCAGAGGCAGCAACTTGAGAGTAGGATGGGGGTAGGTCACTGTGAACGTGCCCACCCTTGGGTGTGGGAGGGAGAACAGTTGACGAAGACGAGGCAAGTGAATCTTCTTCGATCGGGGAGGGCGAACGAGATGGTTCTGGGTCGACGTCTGCTTCAGGTCTTTGTTCTGGTTCAACAGTGTCGGTTTGAACTTCGCTACTTGCGGTAGTTCGAGGGGGCGGCATAGGTTCGGGCTCCGTCTGGATAGCGAAAGAGGTGAATACTATCCCCCCTGTTTGCAAGGGAATCAGAGGTTCCAGCTCGGTTTGCGTTGCAGAAGTGTGTCCGGACACATGGTACTGTGTCGAAGCGTCCATGTATTCCTTTGTCTCCTCAAAAGTGAATTCTGCAACTTTCGAGCGACTTCCTACTTTCTGCGTTGAAAATCAGCCTAGGAAATATAGGAACATGAAGGCAACGCACTCGCTTCTTCCGGGTGATAATGGTCTGGATGACATCCTCCTCACCCTCCGTATCGTGCTGGTTCTCATCCTCAAGATCTAGGCCCTCGTCGTCGTCATCTTCATCCATTTCCCACTGAGCACCCATCTTTCCCAACAATTCTGCGCCCAAGCTCTTGCTCATACTTCCCCTGGCGCTGCCACTACCACTCCCTGTGCCTTGAACGCCCATCACAGTCAAATTCCTCATTTCATCCATCTCAAATCTCATCCTATCGATCGTTTCCTTGAGCATCAGGTTCTCCTGCTTTTGCTCGTCCAGCTCTGCGTGGGCTTGTTGAGCATGCAGAAGCTCGGCTTCGAGTTGAGAGAGGCGTTCCTCGTAGGAATCATGCTCGCGCAAGTATTTTTGCGTTTCAAGTGCCTGTAATGCGCTGACATCTTGCAGATCTTTGAGTTCTTGGTCGCGCCGCCGAAGGGTATTGCGATAGCGTTCGGACTCAGCTATCGAGAGATGCATCAGAAGAACATGTGAAAAGAACAACGAAAGGGCACGGACCACATTGCTCCTGATATTGCTTCTGCAACGACTGATAAGAGATACGAGCATTTTCGAGACTCTTCTGGAGCTTCGCAATCTCGCTTTCGAGCGCAGCCATTTGGGTCGAATTAACACGCTAAGAGCATTGTGGTATGAGCGTCAAGGGGCCACCCCTAGTCTTGTTTGTGACAAGGCGGTAACTGCGCGCACCTCTTTGGCTCTGAGTTCCTTCTCCTCTCTCTTTGTTGCGGTGAGTTCGCTCTTGAGCTCCTCCAACCTCGCTTGCATCTCCTCCAAATCATTGTCATGCTCTGTCAGTTTGTTTTGAAGAGCACGGTCCGCTTCCATCAATTTCCTGCTCAGCTCTGTGTTTGCTTTCTGTAGCGCATCGACTCTGTCAAAAGGCTCTAGGGATACCATCGATGAAGCAGCGGAACGATCGAGCACGAGCCCTAGTGATGATTCGTGTTCGTCATCCGAATCGGAACCAGAGTCAGGTGCAGATCGACGCGACATGGACAATGAAGATATGTCATCCATAAATGCATCTGCACCACCCCTGGGGTAGTCGAACGACTGCTCGAATGAAGTATCTGGAGACATCGTCCTTGGCGACATTGACGCGTCACGGTCCCGGTCTGGTGTGACGTAGTGGAAACCGATCACGTCGAGGGGCTGCGATTCCGTACGTGAATGCGGACGCGCAAAAGGCGGTGATGTAAATGAGGGTGATGAGGGTGTTGTGGGGTTTGATGGGGCACGTGTACGGCCTGGGGTTCGGCCCCACGCAGGGGGACTTGTCATTGATGACTGCAAATATCCATGGATCAGCAACGACAAGTCGGGACGTCACAGAGACCCACTTCGTTATCACTTGATCCCTGCGACGATGATCCGTCGACACTCTTCCGTCTGCTTGCTGGCGTGGGTCGCTTCGTCCAGCTCGACGGTGCAGTTGAACTCAGTGGCGTTGTTCTTTGACGTCTCGACGAATCAAACGCGGACGGGGGTCCACTCTGTAGTGGAGTCTTGGGCGGCACGCTCGGTGGGCGACTCGGCACCTTCGACGTCCCAGTCGAACCTCGGCTCGACGATCGCGACGTGGGCTTGCGCCGCGCAAATGCGTGTCGCCCTCGGTCATTCGGGAACGTCACGTCGTCGCTGTCGCCCTCGTCACTTCCTTCCTGTGGGGAATCGTCCGGGCTCTCCTTGGTATACTGTGGTAACAAAGGTTGCTCTGAGGTCTGGCCCTTGCCCGGTGACTCGCGCGGACTCTTGGTGCGCTCGGCGATGAACTGGAGGAGAACTTGAGGTGTGACTTCGATACCGGGGTTGCTCGCGAGCAGAGTACGGAGCATTTCCATCTCGGAGTCGGTGAGGAGATCGACATCATTGTAGAGATCAGAAAAATCGCGAATGACATCTGGAAGTGCATCTGCTGGTATGGTGGATTCATTGGCTTGGTTCAGACGCGACAGTGGATGAGAGGAAAATATTCGAACGAGGTCTCGTTCAATGTCGTGAATTGAGTCTCTGTTTTGCCCGTATGTCGACTATGCGGTACGTTGTCAACCATAACACCAAAATGACGCGTCAATAGGACCCACCATGTTTCTGGCGCAATGGAGGTCGGGTAAATTGGATGGTCAAACTGAGTCGAAACACCTTGAACTTATTCCAACAAATACCAAACACACCACAACAAATAATGGATCTTGTGGACTAGATTGGAGGCATTGTATCTATGGACCACCAGCTCAACTGAGTCCCCAACTGAACTTTCACCGCTTCTCCTTGACAAAGAAGTGCAGAATCAAGAAACTCGCCACTGTGAATACCACAAAGAAGATCCCGAGCAACGAAATATTTGGCCACCAGAAAGACTATAGACCACCCATGTCAGCTTTGATCCATCAAACAATAACCGCGGGCAACAGACCTGTGCGCGGAGACCAAATATCGACAAAATCGTTGCAGCGGGCACATCCAATTCAACACCATACTGTAATATCCATCAATAGAACTGTCAGACCAAATCCGGAATGATCCTACCCGAATCTCTTTGAGCTGAAGGTATCGTAGTTCATTGACGGCAAGCGCCTCAAATGCAGCATGGAAAAACGAGATCGTGTGAAGCCATTGCAGAACAGGCGTGACGGTCTCCCGGTTGATTAACAAGCCCGTGAAGAGGAGGCTACCCATCATATAAGAGCCGTCAACGTTATGGGGGTGAACCAGCCACTCACTTGAACAGCATAACCAATGTGCCAACTAAACTTGCCAAGCCCGTACTCTCGAAAGTAATGGACAACAAGAGTATCACACTTGCCGTCGTCAGGTTGAATAATACCAAAGTGAGCATAAACTTCCAGAATGCGGGGACAGTGGCAACAAGACCAACAAGACCATACACGATACCACCAAACAAAAGTGGCGGCACCAAGCGTAATGGAAGGATATCAAAGAGAACCTATATCCGAACAAGTTGATAAAGACGTTGATCCAGAGAGCGCGTGCTTACCTTGGATGAGAAATAGGTAAACGTTGAATAGTACCCGTTTGCTCTAACAGTAAACGTCAGTATCGAGGTTTACTCCTTCGTGCGTCACGTACCTTTCTCGCATAAACAAAATCCTTTCGTTTGCAAACAAACCTAAGCTTGATAAACACGAGAAACCAAACAGCGCAAGTGTGAAGAAGAATATCCCTGCACAAATATCAAATAGACGGTTGGTTCGAACTGATAGCGAACTCACCAAGACGGTTCTGGAAGCCCGCGATATCATTTCCAACATTATGGAAAAAGAGACCACAAATCACTGTCATACAATCAGCAACATGACGTTGCCAAATGTCCAATACATGATAAACACGAGACTCACATGCCAATGCGATACTTCCCAAGTAGTGCGCGGCTAGTAATGCTGGATCTCTGTACAAGTTCTTGAAAGCCCTTCCACTCAGGATCCTGAACTGAGTAGTCCAACTCGCACTGCGTCTCCCTCTTAACATTCCAGTTTCCCCGACAACGTCGCGCAGCTCGACCATGCCAACTCTCTCGCCGTTTTCACTTATTGTGCCATTGGAAGGTGCTGACAACTCCCCAGGGATAGAGCCGCTACCCGAGAAAAGCGCGGGTGGATTTGTGGAACGAACGCCTTCAAATTCGGCCTGCATTCGACGAGCAGTGGGACTGTTTTCGTACGCAACGATGAGCTCAGCAAGCTTCTCAGGCAAGTCACGATTCGTGGGACCATTTCTTCCATTCCTGACGGTGTCGATGAGTTGTGATGTTTTTCGTTTGATTGTAGAGCTGACGCTCATTTGGCGACTAGAAGCAGATGGAATACGCGTTCTCAATTCGGTTTCGTCAAAGTTAGGAGACCCCGCCAATAGTGCGCGTTCTTCGTCCGCGCCGGAAGAATTCGAGGAAGGTAGGCGCGTTGCACTTGATGACGGGTCCAAGGATGAAGGACCGGGGACATCGAATTCACTTGTCACCGTTAAGTCGACTGCAGAAACAAGTCAAATAGGGATATAAAATTAGCCGATCAGCATCCAGGGAACAGGCGGCAACGATGATGGAAGCAAAACTTACTCAAATAATCAGCCATATTGAACCCGACAGGACACCCTCTCCCAGTACTTTCCAGCCACTCACCCACACCCTGAACCTCACTTTCATCATCCCCCTCAATATCATTGATTAACCGTGGTGCCATTATGGACCTCATAGGACCGGCCCATACACACCGACCCTTGGCTAAGACGATCAGCTCGTCAAACAATGCAACAATCCCGCTCCGAGGTTGATGGATAGTGAGAATGACCGTACGGTTATAAGTTCGAGCGAGATTAGCAAGTGATTCAATGACGGATTGTGCGTTGTACGAGTCGAGACCTAACCACAGTTAATCGGTGTCACCACATCGAGGTCTAACTGCGCACCGCTCGTGGGTTCGTCGAGGAACAAAATGGATGGGCTTGTTACTAGCTCACATGCGATCGATACGCGTCTTTTTTCCCCTCCTGAGATCGAACGTTTACCTGTTTTAGGCCACGAAGGAGATGAAACCAAAGAAGAGAGGGAGGGGGTTAAGAAGGCAATGGAAAATCAGGTCACGTTAAACAGGTCAAAGCTTGCATGCCAGTGACTCACCACTACCACCGATCCTCCTACCCATAATGCCCCGGATTCCTAGTTCCTCCAACGTACCGTGGACTCTTGCAATCTTCTCGTCTTCCGGCATCTCTCTCGGCAGCCTTAAAAGGGCACTATACAAGACTGTCTCATAAACCGTCAACGTTTGCATTAACGTATCTTCTTGATCGACGTATCCGGAAACCCTGCGAACTTGCGAGGACGTAAGAGGTCGCCCATTGACGAGAATCGAACCGGTAACGGAGCCAATCTTAGGACGATGTGCCAGGATATCAAGCAGGGAAGACTTCCCACTCCCGGATGCACCCATGACAGCGGTCAACTTGCCAGGACGTGCCACACCACGCACATCCTTCAGCACTTCTAGTCCATTGGGAAGGGTGTAAGATAATGATGAGAAGTGAACGGTAGCGGGCACGTGTTCAGGGTGAGAGGGAGGATGTCTTGGATCCGATGGGAGTGCAATAGGCCCAGCATTTGGAGAAGCGGGGCGGGTATGTCCCACATACCAAAGAACTTGAATAGCTGGTAAGTGGATGGAAGTTGTAGGATTGTGCTGATAACGTACTCGCAACAGTTAGAATCACGATTAGTCCTGCACCAGCACTGCTGAGCGCTATCCATTTAGTATTGTCTGGCTTGGCTGGGCGCTACGAACCACAGTAAACGACTTCACAAACAGGACTCGAGATGCAAAAAGGACACGACATACACGATAACCAGGTACTTGAGAATAGTGCAAGCATTCTCCTCCCTCGCAGTCGAGAGTAATGTAGGCATCCCCAAAAATGTCATTGATCAGAGAGTTCATGGCTGGTTCCTCAAACCGGCACCCTTGACCCGTCTTGCAGCTAAAAGAGGCAGGTCCTCGAATTTCTTCAACAAGGAACTCCGAAATGTCTTGACAAGAATACGTCAATAAGAACCCCGTAAGGACAGATAACGTACCGACGCTGCCATCCTCGCCACACAGGAACCTGTCGGGTATACACCTGCATTGAATTTTATCACAACCATAGGCAATGCTCTTTGTGTTGTCATAACCTAGATTAGATTCCCACTTGCAATCATCCAGACCACAATAAAACGACTCTTCTTGTGCAGTCCAGAACTGGAAAGAACACTTTGATGTCGCATTATCACAACTGAAAGTCACTTGGGGGGGTCGGTCTGGAAGCATGTCCAAGATCTTGCGATCTGACACAAGTATAAGTGAGGAGAAAAAAAAGAAATTGCATAACTTGCTAGTGATATCACACATTTGGTGGTTGTTGAACACAGTCTCTCCGCCCTTGTGGCAAGTCATGTTTGCCACTGTGTCGTCGTCAAGACCACCATGGATCACACCAGGAAGGGGGAAGCCCACGCAAGCAGCGTCAGTCTTGCAGACTGAGGAGGCGCAAAGTTAGCGAGAAGTGAGGAAGTGAAAGCGACGAATGGCAACACCGTTGCAATTGATGCCACCCCAGCCTTCTTTACACTCGCATGGCTCGTCACCTCTAAGAGTCCTGTGATCACCGTCCGCTAGAGAGTCACATTCTTATAGACCAAAATAAGCCATGGGACGGTGAGAAAAGAGAAGACGGACGCGGAGTGAGGCAATCTATTCCACCCCAACCAGGAGGACACTTGCACTGGCCATCATACTCATTGCAATGGCCGAATTGACCACATGTAAATACAGGAAGGAGGCAGTTGAAGCAAGGTGGACATTCGTCTGTGCAAGCAATATAAAGTCCTATGGATGAAGCGGAAGACAGAGACGGACCTCTCAAATTAGAATAGACTAATGACTGGAGTGGTATATGAGCCTCTGCGGGCGACTTAGGTGATTACTCACGGAAACCTGGTAAGAAGACGAGCCAGGCCTTATGTAGGAGTTAGACGTGACGTTGGGGCTCGCAAATACCCTGGAGCCTCGTATTAAGAGAAATGAGGAGAGCACAGTCAGTGCTCGTCGCATGTTGACTTGACAGCTTGCGCCAGACGGTGCTCGGCAGCGCCACGTCGCTCTTGCGCCAAGGCGTGTGAAATGTTTGCTTATATAGGCTCACTAACTCTCCGTAGATCCAGCGAGTCTACGCCGGACTAGATCGAGCTTGAGGTATTTGCCCATCTTGGCATTAGGCAATTAAACAGTAATCCTTTCCTCGTTCCAGACTGCACATGTGTGCTGCATTGGAGCCGCCAATTGGAGGTCAGACACAATACTTAAATCTTTGGTCACCGGTCAATCTTCTTATCTTCCATGACTGGAATGAAGTAGGTGGTCATGGCGCTCTCCAGTCCCGTGGAGTCATTCCAACTTTGGTTATCTGCAGTCTCGAATTCCGTCCAACATATAATGAAGTACATGCGCTTGGAGCTTTTTATCCAAGTAGCTGAAGCAATTGCTCTCCAGCTTCCTCTGGTGCACATCTGTGTGCCTATGAATCAAGGACCTATTTGGATTCTGCAATAGCTCTAGCCGTCCTGTCAAGGTACTATCCTTTTCTTTTCAACCACAAAATCAGTTTCATTCCTGGTGCTCTATTTGCATGTGGGTGACCTTAGGGACGAGAAGTTGTACGCCGTGCATCGTTGACAGCAAGTGTGCGTGTTGAGGTTTTCATCTCACTGTTCAGCGCTTCGGTCATTTCCCATGGGGCCGGGAACCCGATCTTGTTCTCTGGATACCCAATTTATCTAGGTCTGGTCTGGCTTGCATGGTTCACGAAGCCGGTCTGGTCAGTGGTGTAAGCTGCCTGTAAGGGGACCGATAGGGTCCCCTTATTCTATTTAACTACTGACAGGCGCGCACATGTAGTGCGCGCTTACGTAATGGTTACCGTAGTTAGCCATTTGACACTTGATGTCAAATGGCTGTAGTA